>JAUZST010007972.1:0-13843 GCA_034779995.1 Parotocinclus haroldoi | reverse complement strand
AGACACACAGACACACAGACACACAGACACACAGACACACAGACACACAGACACACAGACACACAGACACACAGACAGACGGACAGACGGACAGACGGACAGACGGACAGACGGACACACACACACCGAGACACACATACAGAAGCACGCAGCTCACCTTTGCGATCAGGCTTGAGGTTCCGGTCGATAGGCGGTGGTTGACACTCACTGTTGAGCAGGGGCCTCCGCGGTGGCGTTTTGGGGCTAGAACGAAACCCCATATGAGCTGGAGGGGGTACCTGCTTTCCCAGGGAGGGAAATTCCACAGTACCCGGGGTCATGGGGACATAGTTTGGTTCCTGGATGGGTTCGGACAGACTGCCTGAACGGTGGTGTGATGGGGAATTTGCACTCATAGGCACATAGTTCTCATTCATCTCCTCTGTCGACGCGCTCCCTACTGGAAGCATGCCTTTGTTCTTCTGTAGGTGGAACAAAGCAAAGATCGAACGTCTCAATGATTCAGCTTAACAACAAGATCTCGAAGATCATACAGATCATACAAATGTTAAATGTATATTATTTTCTTCCAAAAGAAACTTAACAAAACAGTGATTAATGCAATACTTCAATGCCCTAGTCTAATAATCAAATTGTTATTCCTGCTAACATGAACGCTGATACAAAAGTCACTGTAAATATATTTTTTTAATTATCTTGCGATGAGTCTGCTCATAACGATGCAACGTGGAACCTGGTGTTCCAAACAGCATCCAACTTCAGCTTGCACCCCTCTTTGGTCCCATAAAGGAATAACTTATACCTTTACTCACTTTTTTATTAGTGGCATTTAAATATACTTTTCAATTACAACAAGGCAGTTTTAGTTGAATATGTATAGCAGCCTAATTAAGAGCATTTTGTTTAACTTGGATATATAACTTAGAGGCAACTCTAGCTGACTATTAAACGACTATTAAACACGTGGAGAACAGACAACATATAGAAGCAAAACCCCAGCAGATACACAGATCACAAGTGCCACAATATTTGCCTCGGTTTACATAAAGCTTCTTTGAGACAAAAGTGTACAGTAAAATCACTAAACCGTAAACTAAATTAACAGAGACACCTGCATTACAATATATAGAAAAGTGATTATGGTGATTTTCTGCTACTCAGAAAGTAACAGTGAACTAAAGAAAAGAAAAAACAGAATAGAGCCTGATTCCAAACGAAAAAGATCAAACACATACGATCAGGCATTAGACTGTTTTTTTTTTTTTTTTTAACCAGATAATACAATATGTTTGCACTTACCATGTAGTTGTTGAAGGGTTCGTTAAACTCAAACGAGCAGTTTCTGTCTGTAGGAAATGATCTGGGTATATCATAACAGTCTTGAGAAACATAATCTGAAAAATTGAGGGTGGGGAGAAAAAGAGAATAAACTAAAACAACACATTCAGTAAATGTAGAATTGGACAAGAGAATATAAGATAATATAATTTCAGATCAGCAGTCATCAACGTTACCACCGTATGGGACTAGATTCCCCAAAAACGGGGGTAAAGAAAGTCTTTCTAAATGTGTGCTTTTTCTTAACTTTATCCTAAACAAGCAAATTACAAAAAACGCAAGACAATAAGATGTAATCGTCTATATTTCTTTACTCTTTTCTTAAGAACAAATCTATGTACAATGGTTATTATTATAAAACATTTGGTTCTTTAATGTTTTTTTAACCTGATGGCTGTAAGTCAAGAGAAGGTAAGTATTTAAATTGACCAAGCTTTCCATTTACGGCATTTAGCAGACGCTCTTATCCAGAGCGACATATAACTCATACTGTCTTACAATTCAAGCAATCGTAGGTTAAGGGTCTTGCTTAAGAACCCAACTGTGGCAGCTTGGCAGAGGTGGGATTTGAACCCTGGACCATTAGGTCCCGAACCCAGTACCTTAACCGCCAGGCTAACCACTAGCTATTAAACCATAAACGGTTAAATCATTCAAAATATATAGTTTGAATTCAAAAGCTTAAACGCCTTAAGTGATGTTTTGTGTTTGACTTCAATTCTCGCATATTCCAAGGACGAATTCTTTCCTATTGATTGTCTTGGTTTGATTTTTGCCCTCCATTTCCCTGTCCTTTGAGCAGATGAAACTGTCTCGTGCAGTGTGTGTGCTGTAAAACGCAACACAACCACGGGTAAACAAAATACACACCTTCATTACTTCAGTCAAAGTAGATATAATACTAATCAAACGTTACTTCAGTACAAATTAAAGCTGTACCATCTGGTTTTATTCAAGTTAAAAATGAGAAAGTTTACTGAAGTATGTGCTTTTAATACCCCAAAATATTACAGGTAAACTCAGACCATCTCACTGTTTCAACATTGTCACAAATCAAATAAAAAAATGTTAAAATCTAAGAATTTTTGCTGAGGAAAACGAACTTAAATTTGGCCCCATTATACTGATTTTTAATAAGCTGTCCCTGACAGCGTCACCTTTAAAAAGCCCAATCACATATTAGAAAAGAAAAGTCGAATTTACTTACTTTAATGTAGTGGTATGCAGATTCAAATATTTGTCTTTAAAATATGGTGACGTTAAAATCAAAATGCAAAAAATTTAAATATGCCTGTAACGTACAGATACTCAAAAACCCTACTAAAGTACATATAAGTAAATGTACTTTGTTACTGTCCACCCCTGAACATAACTAAGGAAATAATAACGATTCTCATCGGATTTTATAGTATTTAATAAAGTTAAAGTATTATTTAGAATTGCATTTAAGAACAGTCTTAGTGACTTCTTAGTGTTCATCTTTGCAAAGAATTTCAAACCTCTTGAGTGTGGTCTGATGAGACCAAAATAAACTTCTTTGGTTCAGATGATGTCGTGTGTGTGTGTGTGTGTGTGTGTGTGTGTGTGTTGGCCACCAGGTGTGCCTTGTCTACAGTCAGTCATGGTGTTGGGAATGTCATGATTTGGGGCCTGAGAATAAAGGAACAGGAACAGGTGTTACCTGACTGGAGGCAACCATCATAAAAACTATCCCAGAATAAGAGATGAACTGATGTGGGCCTAGTTTTACAAAGAAACTCTGCATTTAATACTTTGTAAAACGTCCCTTTGGCAAATGAAAGTTCCTATGACATCTTATAGGGTTCTATATCAATTAATTAGTTCCTATAGATGTACTCCTCACTTGGTGTTATAAGATGTACAATTGTGACTTGCCTACAATCAGTCATTCATGGTTTGGGGCTGCATGAGTGCTGTCGGCTGTGGGAGCTCCAGTTTATTGAGGGAACCATGAATACTAACATTTATTGTGACATACTGAAGCAGAGCAGAATCCCCTCCCCTTCAGTAGCTGGGTCACGGGGCAGTATTCCAACATGATAATGGCCCCAGACCCACCTCCAGGATGACCACTGCCTTGCTAAAGAAACTGAGGGTAAAGGTCAAGCATGTCTCCAGAATTAAACCCTACTGAGCATCTGTAGAGGAGGGCAAGATCTCTAATATTCACCAGCTCGATGATGTCATCATGGAGGAGTGGAAGAGGATTCCAGAAGTGAACCCTCGTGAACCCCAATGGCTGTGTGGTATTTTGAGGGCACAGCAAATTAGACTGTTATATCAGTTGTAGACTGTGATCAAAGTGCCATATAAAAAAATAAATAAAATGGCAATTAAAACAATTAAATAAAATCGCATCGTTCCTGATAATACCAGTATAATTTTAACGATATAAAACACACATATCGTGACATTCCAACAGGTTTACGGAATGATGCAATACAATTACACAGATCATGACGTACGTCCATTATGTGACTTGTAGGCAGAGCCACTTCGGTAGTGTGGAGGTGGTTTGAGAACAAAATATGAGATGTAGAACAAACCACAGTAATATGTATGCTATACAAAAGGTCTGTAACAATCAAAGAGGAGAATCCATTAAATAAAAAGTCAAAAATTCCACGAGGTGAGGATTTTATAGGTAAAGGAATTTGGTGCAATTGTACGTTCTTGAAATATGTCACCAAATATACTGTTATCGCGAGAGCACCCTAAAATATCATGATATTATTTTAGGGCCATATTTGCCCATCCCCAGAGCGCACTCACTTTTGAGAGATACTGTACAAGTGCATGTTTGCATGGGATCGACTCGAAGTAACACAAACATTAAAATGCCATGATGGTCATAGCTTAGCACCTCTTCCAAATGATATGTATTATATGGTGGCCTCGTTTCTTACCTTTGCGCAGGCGCAGGGAATCTGCAGTGCCAATAGTGTTACTCCTCAGAGTTTTGCTCCCTCCAGGTCCCAAAGGCACGCAGTAGTTCGAGTCCGTCTCCGACACCGATCTGGGCACGACATAAGTGTCTGTGGGCGAGCGATCGGGAGCCGGCGAAGGTTTGGGTGGCCGAGGAGGTGGCACCACATCCGAAACGGAGGCATCCCCTCCCCCGGCTGTGCGAGGAACCTGGTAGGTACAGTTGCTGCCGGGTGTGGGTGGGATGTCGTAGCTGACGGACATGTTCCTGAGTTGGGTTTCAAACGAGGGCTTGCGTGTGGGCGTGTTAAAAACGTAGAGGTCGGCCGGATCGGACTCGAGCGTAGAAGATAGGGACACGCTTTTGGGCAGCAACACAGTGTCCTGTGATCGGCTGCGGGGAAGCTGGTACAGAGCCTGAGCCTCATTCGAAACGCTTGCCCCCCGAGCCGGAGGAGAGTCGTACAGTGGGGCATGATGGGAAGAAAAGAAGCCATTGACTGAAGTGTTCTTAGCTGAGGATGAGGAGTTGGGTGTGCGATGGGACGGGAGGTTGTCGTTGCAGTCAGGCTCTGAGGAGGTAGACTTTGAGCAGTCAAGCCTGAGAATGAATAAACGGGAACATGTGTTAACTGACTGGAGGCAACCATCATAAAAACTATCCCAGAATAAGAGGTGAACTTATCTGGGTTCAGTTTCACAAACCAGTAGTAAAGAAACATAGTAAAGCAACTCTGCATTCAAATACTTTGTAAAATGTCCCTTTGTCAATAAAACCGTTCTTTTTCCTATGAAATCTTATAGGGTTCTATAACAATTAAATAGTTATTATAGTTGTACATCTTATAAAGCCCACTTATGCACTTTAGTTTTCTAAAGAGTTAAAGAGGATCAAGGCAGAACCTTGATTTTGGGGTCAGCAACACATTTGTGCTGATCTGGCCAAATATACCAGATCATCATCCCATTGGAAAAAATATAACGACCACGTAATTTTTATATAATACATGAAACAGAGTTTAGGCAAAGTCCAGGTGCTTAAATACTGCTCACAAAAATGAGGGTATACATCAAAATGACTGAAATATCCCCTAAATTTTGTGAGCAGTATATTTGTGGTTAGGACGATAGGAAAAACTGTTACTAAGCCATCTGAACAATCTGTTGGTTGGTTTATTTTTCATATCTTATGGTTTGTTTAATTAACGTCACTATTTGCATTATTGGTCATTTTAGCAATGCACACAATAACATGTGGATTGTGGTGGCCTAGTGGTCAAGGTACTGAACTTCGGACCAAAAGGTTCGGGGTTCAAATCCCACCTCTGCCACAGTTGGGTCCCTGAGCAAGGCCCTTAACCCACAGTAGCTTGGAATGTAACATTGTATTAACTGTAAGTCGTCTGCTAAATTATATAAATATACACACACATCAATTTAGAGTAATCAATTAACCTAAATGTCAATCTTTGGACTATAGAAGGCAACCGGAGTACCCAAAGTAAACCCATAATGACACAGAAAGGACATGCAGACTCCACACAGAAGGAACCCAGGCTGCTCCAGTCTGGGATTGAACCCAGGACCTTCTTGCAGTTTGCAGATTTCGTCTTAGTTCCAGCTGATTTTTTTCCGTGATTACCCTGATTTTAGACGTGGTCATAGTGGATTATTTTTGTTCCTCACACTAATATTACTTCACCTAAAGGCTGGATTTTTCGGGGGGGCCAATCTTTTCCAGTGGAGCCAATAACTATGACTCACCTGTACATAGACACATTTTTACAATTCAAACACATTTCTCTCTGTGCAAGGGCCCAATAGTGGCAGCTTGGTCAAGCTCTGGCTTGAACTTTCATCCTTTCGATTCGTAGTCACTCGAGCTACCATTTCATTTTATACCTCAATACTTTTGGGGAACCAGCCTAGAACCAGCCTATCGGGTACTGGCTGATATCAGACTTAATTCAGATGCTGTTTAGGAAAAAAGTTGGAAGATCCTTTCTAATCACAGCCCACTAATGCAAACTTACATCTACAGACAAAGCCTCAAACATAAAATAACAAGTGCAACAAAAACATTAACAAATATTCCACCATCATGCAGACATTAGCACACTGTTACATCACATCTGGTTTTTAGTCGGGATGACAAATTCTGGGGTGAATGAAAGCTTTAACATGCATCCCGGTGACCGATTGATTTACAGGTAAAACTAAAACGATCCATTAGTGAGCAAAGCCAGTATGTTCATGTAGTATAAAGATCTGATATACAGTCAAATTCGGGTAATGGGACCAGCCGCTTATTCAGACCGAATCCTAAAGTACCGAAATAAATCCTATTATATACATGTTATTCGCTTATTTGGACCAAAATTCCACTTAATCGGACCAAAGAACGTGAGAGCGAGTAAGAAAAAGAAGCCACAAGTCGCCACTTAGAGGGGATGCAAAGCGGATCAGCGAGATATGGGAGGATTTTTTGGATCCCCGGGAGAATTGGTGCTTTTATCAAAGGTCAGGAAATCCGAAAAGTTGTGTTGACAATAGCAAAACCAGCGGGAGGTGACCACGCCCACCACTTTCTTAATTTTGTTCAAGTGCAGTCCGTCAAGAGAAGGTACCAGATCCCACTGGATAAGTTCTTCAAACGTTGACTGGAATTTAATAAGAACTTGTTTTTTTACAGTATTATGCTTCACATGCTGAGTATCTATACATTGTGTTGTAGATCGTTTCGACAAACTTGGTTGCAAATTTATTTTTTAATCAACAAAGTTCTCAAGCAACAGTCGTTCTTGTTTGTACGTTTGCTATACGTGTAAATCACACAAAGGTTTATTAAACATTTAATGTTACATAAATTATAGCACGTCCCATCTTGTAACATAGGTCATGTTTGTTTAATCGGACCAGCCGGTTATTAGGACCAAAACCGCCGCGTCCCAAGGAGTTCCCATGAACTGGAATCAACTGCATATCACTTGCTACTCAATTACGATAATAGTTTGCATCTCATTTGTGTAATCGAGCAACTTTCCTTGACTTTAACGTGCTTTTCTGATGATCTTGTATAATTAATCAAATCAAATGCTTCTTTTTCAATTACTTTATATTCATTTATAAAATAAGTGATTTTGTGAGCAGTGTAAGCAGTTATCTGATTTGCAGTATAATATATATATATATATATTATGGTGTGCATCTCTTGAAAGGTGTTTGCGCAGATCCGTGTTTTATGTTGTGAGTTTTCATGCGATGTTGTTATATCTAAGAGTCTGCTGAATCAGTTGTTAGCATGTTGTATAGTCATGTTTGTCATTTCACTTTAATACCTCACCTAACAACAAAATGATCCTGAGTTCGATCCCACCAGGGAGCAACATGTGTCCTCTTCGCGAGGTTACAAAGTCATGCATTAGGTTAATTGATTATGCTACTAACATGCATGTTCCTGTGAGTAGTCACAATTAGAGTTTTTCATTCACCAATAATAGCAAATACTCGGTAGTTCTCAGATTTCACTAGAGACAAGTGAACTGAGAAAGTGCAGAAACTGAGAGACACAAATCTAACTCTGGTGCACTGTTTTAACGAAACAGCTTCTGCTTCTCTGCTTGTTTGTCTGGAATGCTGTATTGCAAAGACGCATCTCTACTTCTTATGCTTGTTTCTCTCCAGCGTGCGTCAGCTCATCGACGGTCTGCTCATGCTGATGTCGCTCGGTGTTTAATAAAACTCTGTACCAGTGATTGCGTTGCTGTGTTTATCATTACAACTGCTCTATGAGAACAGTTAATGTACTACAGTTAACGTAATACGTTGGTTAGATGGGTGTTTGCGTTATTAATAAGGATAGTACCCTTATCCAAACATAAATTTAGTCTGTACAGATTTTAGGCAGTGCACCTCTAGTTTTTCATTTTGTAGTACAATTGTCAGTTATGTTTGTCTGGAATTGCTAAATAATTGCATTAGAAGGCTCGTTTTTTCTTTTGGCTGTTGTCAAATGAATAATCTTGACGTCCTTAGTCCACGTCTAGACCGTATAATAGTTGAAATGCTGAAAACAATGCCTCAAAGTGCCATGAGACAGGGTTGTTGTCTGTTATATTGCTGTGAGAAGCAGGTGGTGAAAGGATCAGTAGACTGAGTGAGTCTCCTCGGCGCAGAAAAACAAGTTATCTTGGCAAAGTGAACATTACACAGCCTGCTGATGAATCATTGGGTGGGAAAAGAAAGATTTGGCACTTTCGCCCACTTTGCTTGGCAGCTCTTTGGCCGTGTCGAGCCATGCTGTGTTGTGGTTTTCTTGGCAGGAAAAAAATAATGTAGTTAAGCAAGAAAGGGGCTGCAGAGCCCTCTGGCTGAACTTGTTTACATCGCTTACCTGTCAGAGCCATCTGCCATCTCCCATTATACCTTAATGTTAGAATCCGGGGCCATGGGTGGTGTCAGTTTGGCAAAAGCAGGCAGTCATTAGCAAAATTGTTCTTCCTGGGACTGCATGTGTCACAAACTGAGCCTTTCACAGTACAGCCAAGTTCAGTAAACGGTGCTTGTTTTTTATGCGTGAAAATGGGCTGGGGCCATCAGGTTAAATACCTAAAATTTTGTAACCTGTCGTTCGCAGATGATTCCAAGGGCAAACGGCAAAGGAAGATTTTGTACAAAACTCAGAACTACCTAAACCTCTATGCTGCTCATGGACTTCGAACTCTGTGTATTGCCAAAAAGGTAAGTCTTGCACAGATGGTCACATGATTCTATGGGATGGTAACTCACCTTTACCTTTGGGGGGAGGGGGGGGGGTCTGTGTGTGTGTGTGTGTCTGTGTTATTGTTATTTATTTGCAGGTTTTGTAATGCTACTGTGGGGATCAGTGGTGGGCAATTATGACTGCTAAATCATGAACAATTAAAATATTTCCATGATCTACTTTACCAAGTGTTCACAAAAACAGTTACATGGAAACAAGTGTTTTAAATGTTTTAAAAAGTACCATATTATTAACGAGTTCAGTTTGATTACTTGTTACACTACTGTTTAAACGGCAGAGAGTTTAAAATGCCGCAGCCAGGTTATTGTCAGAGAAAATCTGTTCACATTACTTCTGTTCTCCAATAGCTTAATTGGCTACCAATTTAATACCATGCTGTTTAATACCATACCATGGTTCTGAAAGCCACTACCTGAATGAGGTGCTACACTACCTCTCAGTCCCTCCAGTTGACCGGACCAAGCTTGCAATCTCTAGCCAGATTTGCTCCTCTGGTGTTCTTGCACCAAAGCTATGGAATTTTCCCCTTCAGACTCTCTGTGAAAGTGGGAAGTGAAGAGATGATGTGTGAACCTACCACAACTCTATAGAGTCCAATAACTGTGTGAATTATACCGCTCCTACACTCATTGTACATAGTCATCTTAAGCTTAAATGCATTCACTCTGCCATGAAAACCTAGTCTTCGAGTTCTTTCAAGGACGTGGTTGCTACAGTCAGAGAAGTACAGTGGAATCTTAAGTAATGCAAATTAGTGCACTTAAATGGTGCAAATTTTGGTTCACCATTTCTGGTCCCGACTATGCACACAGTCTTTGGAAGATTGCACCATTTAAGTGTTTTCTTTAGGGTGCCCATGTTCGAAGTTGGAAATTTTGTTCATCCATGAGAGGGAAGAAACAGTTCTGATGGACTATTCCATGTCCAAATTGTGTTGGTGTTCCGTTGTTCTGCTGTTCCGATTGCAGTGCAGTTTGCTGTCTTGAGGCCTTTAACTGAACAACCAACCTGGTCAGCACCAGGATTGAAGAATTTCATACTGCTTATAGAGAATTTTTTTTTTTGTAGTCAGCCATGCAATGACCTTCTTTTTTAGGTCATGAGCAAGGAAGAGTATGCATGTTGGCTGCGGGGTCACCTTGAAGCAGAAACGGCCATCCAGGGAAGAGAGGAGCTGCTGTTTGAGTCTGCGCTGCGGCTTGAGACTGACCTCCATTTGTTAGGTAAGAGACATCGGTGTTTGAGTTGAGCAGGGATAGTCTTGCCTGCTGGGAGCTGTCAGCAACTGGGAGTTGCGTAAATGCACTCTGTGGGGCTCGTCCATGTAGTCAGGTATCCTACCTCTGGATTTGAGCTGGGCAGTTAATTAAAAATGTATTAAATTAGCCAACAGCAATGACGCCAATCTCTTTCACTACTTGGAGCAATTTCACATTAACGCTACCGACTATTAAGGGTGCATGGCTCAAATAAGATCCTGACAAGCACCCAGCAACACGTGCTTCCACAAAGCAACTATCAATAACGCACGTATTTACAAACACTGCAAAATATGAAACGGATTCAAGGAGATGGAAAGAAATAACACACTCTTCTGCTGTAATGCAAAGATGGGTTTAATCAAATTGTTAAAAATGCACTTGGAAAAGTGATCCAAATATTTTAAACAAGGTTTGATTTCTCATTGCCTTGTTTTGAATACGTTTGCACTAAGTGCAAGTTATTCGTATTTTATTTTTAAGAAAACTTTTTACATTAAAATTAATGTGACATTTTTCAGAAGACATTTTCTGAAATCATAGTACATGTGATGTGTGCTATGATTTCAATTGCTCAAAACATTCCATACATAATCATTAATAGCTGGGATCTGCTGTGATTCTGCACACTCATTACAAAAACAATACACACCCAGCTTTAATAGTTGGGTTTATTTGCATCGCAAATCTTGTAAGTGAAATCAACAACATGTAAAACCCTGTGCAAGTCACAAAACTGTCCGTGTATGTCCTAATGTGCAGCTCTGATTTTATTTTTTTCAAACTTTTTTTTTTGGCCTGCCTGTGCACACTCAGGAGCAACGGGTATCGAGGACAGACTGCAGGATGGCGTACCAGAGACCATTGCTGCTCTGAGGAAAGCAGGTCTCCAGATCTGGGTTTTGACTGGTGATAAACAAGAGACGGCCATCAACATCGCCTATGCCTGCAAGCTCCTGGATCCGGAGGAGGAGATCATCACTCTCAATGCTGACTCCCAGGTTTGGCTTGGATTTACAACTCTGGTTCCTCACTTCCCACTGCTTGCTGTTGCTCCCAACAACCATAATAATTTAAAAGAATGTTTTCAAAACTCATAACATTTTGCCCCAAGATGGACTGGGCCCATGTCTAGGGTTGTTCCTGCTTTGCAGCTTGTGTCACCGGCTAGGGGCCGTCTTTCAAGCAGCCCTGACTAGAACCAAGCGGACAACAAAAATAATTGACTAAAGTGCTTTCAAAACACTGTGATGTTGACTACTACTTGTAGTGGGACTGCTGGAATTTTAATGGTATTTTACACACCACGCTACGTTTTCTATGCTTTTAGCACAGACATTCCTTTTGATCAAACAATCTTTTGGTTATTGCGCAAATGTCGTAGCCAGTAGATGAGTTAATATTGTTTTAGCAATTGTGTATTCATTATATGTAGTTATTTGACAGAATCCTTTTAGAATAGAACCATAAAATACAGGAAAAGGTATATGATTTCATATAAGTATTTAGTGGGCCTTCACCTTGCACTTGAGCAATAGCAGCATTTGGCAGCTTAATCAACCTTTTTGGGGAAAGGAACAGAGTGAAAAGGCTAATGCATGCTAAACCTCACAAAGAGGGGAATCCATTTTGAAATGTGTTTTACGGTCATTAAGCGATTGCTAAAACAAATAATCTAATGGAGACGGAAGACTTGCACAGTACTGTATTTTACTACGTCACTTAATAATAAAAGTAATATTTGGTGTTGAATGCTGTTTAATTGTATGTGATCCAAACAAGATGTTTGCTACAGCAAACACACTGGGTGTTTCCGTCCATCTTGAAAACCATGTTCTTTTTCTGTTGTTTTTTTTTTTTTTTCTGAAAGTGGAAACAGAGCAAACTTTACTGATATGATCTTGTAGGTAATGACCAACCCTTCCTTCGTGTCTGTACAGATATTAGTTAAGGCTCTACAGGAGGTGTTCTTTTGAAGCTTGTATGTTTGCAGGATAAGAATGTAGCATTTTTCATTACTCTCATGTAGGTATATACTGATGTTCAGTGAGCACTCTGCTCTCGGAACCAGTCGATGTATTGGATGAAATTGTGCTGGGTATCTCTGGAAATGTAAATATTGTGCTTGGCTTTAATTCATGCATTCCTAAGCTGACTCCACCTTCTGTTCAGTTGCTCTAGGTGTTGGCCAGATGCTGCCCAGTGTCCTGGAGATTTGCTAAGCATAGTGCATTCTTATTTCCAGTTATTTACTTTGAAAACATGTTCCCCCTACTTTGTTTACATGTTTTTCCAGCTGTGTTGATGATAATGGTCAATATGTGATGCAACTGATTGCTCCCTTAGGGATAAATGAGGCTTGTTCACTTCAGTTTAATTGCTCTTGTCTCCTTCTGACTCACTTCTGTTTGTGTTTTCAACAGGAGGCTTGCGCTGTGCTGCTAGATGAAAGTCTCCACTACATCCAGGCCAAATTTCTCTGCAACTCTTCTTCTGACCCTCACATGGCCCGGGCTTTTCAGCAGGGCTACGCTACAGTCCACTTCCCCTATCCATCCTCCTCCAGCCACTCTGGCATGTTCCTGGTGCACCGGCTGGGTTTGGTGATTGATGGGCGCACTCTGGCGTACGCACTGGATAAGAGTTTGGAGGACAAGTTCCTGGCTGTGGCTCGGAGCTGCCGTTCAGTGCTGTGCTGTCGCTCCACTCCACTCCAGAAGAGCATGGTGGTCAAACTGGTACGCAACAAGCTCAAGGTCATGACCTTGGCTATCGGTAAGCGCTACGTATTATTTTTTGTATTTGTGTACATCTGTACCCTGTTTCCTCTATTTTTATAATGATGTAGTCCTTGATATTTGCTTGATAGTAGCTTAACAATTTGCATGTTGCATCCAGGGTGGTACGGTGGCTCAAAGGGTAACACTGTTTCCTCACAGATCTGAGAAGGTCCTGAGGCAAGACCCCTTTCTGTGTGGAGTTTGCATGTTTTCCTTTGCACTGTGGGGGGAAACCAGAGAACCTGGAGTAAACCCACACGGACAAAGATGTCCATGAGTGGACAATGGATTGTTGGCTTGTCTAGGGTTATTCTTGCCCTGTAGCCTTATTCGACAAGTATTTGGCACGTTCTCCTCGTTGCTGTAATGAGATCATGCATTCGAGCTGGCTTGGACTCTAATGTTTGTGAAAAATTGAATGACCCATGTTATCCCAGTATGAGTTCACAGTATTTCAGATTAAATATGGGCAGCACGGTGGCTCGGTGGGTAGCAGCACTGCCTCACAGCAAGAAGGTCCTGGGTTCAATCCCAGAGTGTAGTCCTTTCTGTGTGGAGTCTGCATGTACTCCCTGTCTGCGTAGATTTACTTTCAGGATGTCATAATCCAACTTTTTAAAAAAAGAATCAAGCAATTCTATTTTTTTTTTTTTACCTGATCAACCACAGCTACTTTTATAACCTATTGATGAATATTAGAGAATATTACTTGCAGGGTTGATCTTTTTTTATTAAAG
>JAUZST010007971.1:0-13844 GCA_034779995.1 Parotocinclus haroldoi | reverse complement strand
GGTCCAGGGTTCAAATCCCACCTCTGCCACAGTTGGGTCCTTGAGCAAGACCCTTAACCCACAATTGCTTAAAAAAATGTAAGACTGTATTAACTGTAAGTCGCTCTGGATAAAAGCGTCTGCTAAATACTGGAAATGTAAATGTAAATGTAAAAAACTGAGAAAGAAAACGACTTTTATAAGGTACAGTGGCAAGTAAGTGTGACCTCCCTTACACTTGAGCATCTGGCAGTTTCATCTGGAAGCCAAGCTCACTCTTGTAAAATCCAAAGAAGCTTGTCTATTAGGAAGGGTGGCAGCCAAGAAACCACTTTTTTGAAAGGGGAACTGGGCAAACAGGCTAAGAAATGCTGAGCATATAAACTGGCAAAAAATTGGAATGAAGATCAGTTCAAAAGTGCGTTTTGGCGTAACGTCGACAATACGCTATATATGGTCATTATGCATTTGCTAAATCTAATGGTGGCCTAAGACTTTTGCACAGTACTGTATATGTACAAACACCAGCTCACAACATAAAAGATAAAAGATACAATGCCTCACAGGACACACTCAGGTCTACAGGATTGTAAATATCTAAGCCAGACAAACAGGAATAGAAAGCGAAGCCAGCACAGGTCTGGAGAGAATGTAATATAGTTGTCCTCAACTGATGGATGTGGCTGTTAGGAATATAATAACGGCCCTGCCTGTAGATAATAACATTTAAACTCCTCTCCTAAAAAGAGGACTAGACAGACTATAGCTTGTTAATTCATTAGAAGCGTGACTGTCTAAAGCAGGAATGTTTAACTCGTACCCATGCTGAGATTTGTTTTCTCTTTTCCAATGCCCCAGGCATCCCACAAAGGCATGGATGATTAACTAATCAGTTATGTCGTTATCGTTTGTGAAATGAGCTTGAACAACAGTTGCTCTTGTGAAGGTTTTGACATTGTAAAAGGCTACTCACACTATGCCCGCTTGCCATGTATAGTACCAGAGGACAACACTCCCCCGCTGACCTGCGATCGCATTGTGCTTAGAAGTTCCAGGCCGAAGTATGCTTACGTCATCACATAAATATCATTTGTGGCAGAGAAAGGAGTGTGTGCACAGCCCAATGGACTTTATGGTTGTAGCTACTTTGTAGCTTTGTGGAGTTAGTGCACCCACACACAGCTGCATACACTTAAGGACTCGGTACAGTTAATCAAATTACAGTCCACCTTTTCATGGAAGCCTGTGCACTGCATCACACTAATCAAACGAACCACATGTTGAGGGGCAAATGTGCTTAATCGCGGTACATCTAGCCTAGTGTGGGTACACTAAGAGCACTAAAGAGTTCTAGAGACTGATTCGGGAGAAACTTCAACTACTGCGCACCCACAATCACTAGATTTGTTCCAGGGCAATTTATGGTTTGTCAAACATTGTGTGATGCTGATTTGACGCAAGCTGTGCACATTTCGCTTAGAAGGCCCTGTCATGCACAGGTTCAGTAAAGCCTGGACTTCACTATTGCTCCAACTGTATGTGTTTTTATTTCATTTGCAGTGCTGTCGGTTGCTTATGCAGCACTTGCGGCTAGACCAGTCACTATACACTTGCGTTACTACGTCTGGACCAATCACCACATACTTGTATCACTCAGGGTACTCATTTGCTGAAAAAAGCAGCACTGTGTATACACTGGTCTATGAACTACAATCGTTCTCAGGGCCTGTGGTGCAAACAAGTGAGAAAGGGGGTATTTTCTTGAAACGACAGCTATGAAATTCCTCAAAAGCACCACTTGTCTATTATGCATTGGAAGCTCTGGTTAAAATAAAGTTAGCAGTTCAGTTCAGAACACACTGAGCCAGGGCCTTAAGCCTCAGCTGATTAGACTGTACACTGTATTAGTTTTAAGACACTGTGATAAGAGCATGTGATAAGCAGTACATCGTGCATCACACAGCACAAACATGTAAACTTACCTTTCTATACGAGTCCTCTATTGTTGGGTCATACTTCTCTACAAAGATGCCTTGAACAAACTGAACGGTCTGAAAAACAAAATGAAAAGAAACCATTTAGATCACTCTAGATATTAATACATATTTCAGGTTACTCATTTAATCATGGGAATATTAACAATGGGTTCATTTTATGTTTCTTAACCTGTTAAAAATCCCACATTATTGGTAATGAAAGTCCTTAAAATTACAGTACCAAGCTAGATGAATATCATGAATGTAATTTGCAGATGAGCAGACCATATTCCTATGTAGAATAATCCTGCCAAAAATTATGCAAAAAATAAAAAATAAATTAATTTAAAAAAAACGTTTTACTGTGCAGAGAAATTGAGGAATGCTTTAAAAGGCCTACTTCCCTACTTCGTATTGACTCCGGTAACTCAGAGTGCATGAATAAGCCTAAAGTGCTAATTTCTTTATCTTGACATGGATCTCCCTAGGCAAGAGTGAGGTTTGGAATAAAGCCATTTTATCTAGACCAACTCTCCCATTCTCATAACTTTCCACAAGAAAACTGTGCAAATGCGCACGAGATCTCTCTCACATCTGCGTCTGGATCCAGTGTTAACTGGCTGTTAAGGTGACCAGCTGTTCACTTTTTTTCTGTTTGGAAAGACACTGAGTTTTCCATCTCATTATAGGCAACACACACAACTTAAAACATAGGTAACATGAAAATGACATTAAATGGCACATACCTGTTAAATAGTTCCAAATTACCTGCATAATTTGTACAAATGTAAAAAAACCAAAATGTAAAAAGTGGAAATATCACCACGTGTTCTTAAATGACAAAATCAAATAATGTTTTTAACTAAATATCACTAAAGGTGTCTGTAAAACAGACATTTGTAATTTATTGGAGTGTTTAATGAAACAGTGACACTAACGAGAAACCTATTTATAGAGTGCCTTTAAACACTTTGTTCAGCATCATAGCCTTGGCTAAGTACAACATCATGGTAATGGAGATGTTTCAAATGCATGTTTGTTTGCTCATATGGAGTGTCTTTTTTCACCACTGTTGTGACTGTTGATTATGATTGAACAAGTTTGCATTTCCTCTAAATGTATTAACCTTCTTTCAAATGCTGATATATGGCCAAGGTTAGGTATCGTTTGTATTTGATCGATTCCGATTCTGCTCCGGTTCCTATCGATTCCAAGTTTAATTCCAAAATAGTGAAAATGTTTAGGAATACGACTTATTTCAGCTTAAAAAAGTATTAATTATTTAAATATTTTTTAACCTTTTAACATGACTTAATGTACTAAAGCAGTGGCCTAGGGAGACCGAACTTAAAACTAGTGCAGTATTTTATCTAGGAGAGCACACTCGGTCGAACAGGTATGCTGAATCTCAGTATCATGCAGGTGCCTTATGTCATTGTCATGTCTCCTTTATACCAGTCCAAATTTCTGGATTCATCTCAACGTGGAACCACATTTTTTGGAGTATTATTAGGCATTCTCTCTAATCCCAGCTCCATTTTGGGTTATATTTGTTGTGTAACATCCAAACCAGTTCTATAAACGAAGAACCTTTTTAGTAACTGGCTAAACAAACATTACTATGTACATATGGAACATTCAGTACGTACACCAACTGTCCCATTCATTCTGTGTATCAGTCAGAAAACGCGAGTCCAACACAGAGAGTAGACTGGTTGTAATGCCATATTAAGTTGTTTAATATATAAAATGAGTTCTCGTGATCTCTCTGTTAAAGGCAGATTGTGAAGATTATGGAATCATTTAAAATCTAAAATTGTCATACTGCCCACACAGACATGAAGGTATTTATTTATGTAATGAGAGAGTGGGAGGATAGGAAAAGGATAAGAAATAAGGATGTCATGGAGAGTTGAGGATGGGATCGCATTTTAATAGGAGTACAGAAAATTTGGAGGGCTCCATTTAGCATCTAATTATAAAATTGAAAGGGACAATGAACATGTACGACATAACATTGAAACCACTGGCAGGTGAAGTAAATAACTGATATTTTTTATGTTGAAACAACACTCTGCTGGGAACTATTGAGTTCTCTTATTCATATGGATGGCACTTTGAACAGTACCACCTACCCAAACATTGCTGCAGACCAAGTTCACCGCTCCATGGCAATTCTATTTTCTAATGGAATTGATATATCTTTCGACATGATATTGCACCCTAAGACACTGCTTAAATTATTCAGGAATGGTTTGAGAATAAAAAAGAGCCAAGTAATGTCCTGAAAAAGTATGGAATTTGTCTAATAAACAAATCTGATTTATGTAGAGCACATTGCAACCTAAATGAATTAAATTATCTAATAATAATGTATTGGTTCTAGATACCACAGAACAAATCAGAGCTCTGATGGTATATGGTGGTGGTTTTAATGTTATGTCTGATTGGTATATTTTCTAAAACACAGAGCAAGTCAAAGGCCACAGGACACCATTTTAATTCAGAAACAAATGAAACGTGACAACACTGAATTCCCCAGCAGTCCTATCTTTTAGGCCATGTTCGGAACACGGCCACCATCTTGAATCATTCATCATTTCAGATCAAGGGCAAGTTTTTCCCCAATGAGAATGTGGTCATGTGCCATATCAAAGAAGACCAGAATTGTCTCTGAAATCGACTGCCAGACTTGTAAAATCTATTGTGGTTCAATTGTTATCAACACAGAAAGTTGCAACTGGGAACGCAGCCACACAGGTGAGGTAACCTTGCACAGAGCTGAACGTTCAGGATCCAGTTGTTACGAACCCGCATGAGAATGTCTGGAGAGATGCTGTCACAAGCCTCCACGACATGGTGCTGAAGTTGGTGTTTGTTTCGGATTTTCTCAGCACACACAATTTGTTTGTGATGACCCCAGAGATAAATGCAGAGTGGTATGTAGTCGGGTGATCTGGGTGGCATTTCCACAGGTCTATGACTACCAATCCAACGGCCAGGGAAATGAATATCCAGCCACTGATGAACACCTGCTCAGTAGTGTAGCAGGGTCTCATCCTGTTTCCTGTAGTATTGTCACGCAACTATGAGCATTTAGGGTCTGGTCAATGAAAATGGGTCCAATTACACGGGTGCCCCACACCACAATCTTCCACACCACAATCTTTACATCACCTATGACTTGTGTCTGCCATCCAGTGAGGGTTTTCTTTACTCCAGTACATCTCATTCTGGTGGTTAACATCACCGATGATGATAAAAAAATTAGCCTTGACACAGAACAGAACGCCCTGTGCGAATGCAGGATCCATTTGATGTTGGTGTAATTCCCACAGCTAGCACTTATTGATATGAAGAATCAGTATATGGTTGACTGGTTGACACCACATTCTGCTGCGACACATGACGTGCTGCATAGTGGACATTTTTGCAAAGGCTGCCAAAACTACTGTTGAGGCTTCTTCATCAGTAGCGGTCTTTGAGGTGACCATTACATGGCTTCTCATTTACAGTCCCGGTTTTTCAGAATTTGGCTAGGAGGAATATAACAGTTTGCCTATAAAAGTGCTTTTCTGGGTTTCTGTTGTAGTCCGCAGCTATGACACGGTAGCTTTGTTCCCCGAACATTAGAATCGCCTCAATCCTCCTTTCTTTTCGTCAGTTCCATCTCCAGTTACCTGTACCGGACAACAACATTCTTGAACTGTTTCGATAACTTTTGAATACCAGGAGATATTGTAATGCTGAATGACCACCTTCCCATTGGAAAGTTGTCCTGTGACTTGACTCACCCTGTACATAAAGAAGAACCTTTATATTCCTTTTAAAAATACACCAAATTTGGCAATAATATATAACAATGCTTAGAAATAGACTGGGGGAATGCATCTGGCTTTTCCTCAAAGTCCATGAAAGATGCTTGATGGCTAAGAAATTGCTCAAACCTAATAGTAGAGCATATTGCTTCACTTTGTGCAATTAAAGCAATGAAAACTTAATCTAGATTAATGCCTAGGAATTAAGCATACTTCACCTGGATGACTCAGATTGCCTTTAATCGAGCATGTACATGGATGAAACTAAATGTAACGCTTAATTGTTGATGAACAGAAAGTGACACGCATCTCGACCGGCTTTGATACTTCAGCGTTTCCATAGAGATCTGCAGATTGTGTGACTAGCGATTATGAAGACCTTTGATCATTTCTCTCTCTCACAATATTCTCAAAAGAAAGAGCAATAATAATGATGCACACACTGACACAGAGCCTGGCAGACGCACAGAAATGCAGACTGGCAGACATGTTTGTCAAGAGTGCAAAACAAAATGTAATTAAGGAGCTGATTATAATCACTAATAATTATTAGTGGAAGGTCAACAATGCACAGAAAGAAAAAGCTGGGTAGGGTGAGTAAGATGTATGTAACAATGCAAAACCAAGCTAAAATCTGTTCCATTTAGGAAGAGCTCACGTGCAAAAGCAGTTCACACTCAGTGTGTGCACTTTATTAAGGACTCCTGGGATAATCATACATCACAATTTCTAGCGTTTACTCGGAACGGTACAATAAAGAAAAAAACATCCAATGAGAGGCAGTTCCGCAGATGAAAAATCTTTTGTTGACTAGAAAGAGCAGCGAGCAATGGTCAGACTGATTCAGCCTGACAGTGTGTCTACGGTAACTCTCATAACCACTCTGTATGACTACGCCAAGTTGAAAAGCCTCTCAGAATGCAGAACATGTCAAACTTAGAGGTGGATTGGCTACAACAGAAGAAGAACACATCAGGTTCCACTTCTGACAGTCAAAGCTTGGGCTTGCTGAATCTCACAGATGGTAGGGAGAGAAATTGGTGCCAACAGCACAAGCCCAGTCTGCCTCGTGTCCAGGTAGTGGTGATGTAACGGTGTGTGCGTACACATTGGATCCATCAATACCAATCATCAGTGCTTAAATACCAAAAACTACGAGTATTCTTGCTAACCGTGTGCATCCCTTAATGGCTACAATTCACCCATGTTTTAATGTGTAGTTCAGGCTCCATGTCACAGAGCAAGAGTTGTTTCAGAAACATGACAAATCACCTCAATGGCCTCCTTGTTCGTCAGAACTGCGAGCAGAGCCTCACATGAACATTTCCAGTGGAATTCTTGCCATAAAAGACTGAGCCTGTTTTGACAGCAATGGGAGGTCCTACCCAACGTAGCTACAGGGATCCTAAGAAAGTGCTGGGTCAATGAGTTAAAAATTGTGCACCACTATCTAATTACTGAGAAAAAGAAAGCTTTGGGATTCATTTCGGGAAATCTAGAATAGGGCACGCGTGTCTGGTGTTTTGGCTTTTGAGTACTGGTACACTGCACCACTGGGTGTATTTGTGAGGAGATTCCGTTTTACACCTGCTTCAACATCAAAGCAGTTTTCAATCCCTCTAACATCGGTTGGAAAATAAATAAATACCGTAAGCAACCACAGATATCGGTTCATAAATTAAATATGCAATGAATTGGATTGGACCCTTTTGATGAAATAACTCGTATTTAATCAGCGCTGCTAACAGGTTCAGAATATAAATCATCAAGTCATGGAATCCCTATGAACACCGGAGTGACTCCTAACATAACCCCAACACAGACTCTCCCCAGTAAGCCAGTTTGTCACCTTTCTGCTCTCCTAAAATAAAGTTGCTAAATAAACTGTTTTATAAACTGAGTGAATGAGTCCTGTCCACAACTCCATCTAGACATATCGAGATGCACTGGAATGCCAACAGTAAGCCAGTCCTTACTGACCAACATCAGAACCATCTGTAGTGGAAACCATCTCAGAAGAGTGAAGATCATTGCAGCAGCAAAGCGGTACAAGGGGTACTCCGACTATGAAATGCTGAGATAAACCATTAATAGGTTAAAGTATGTCTTGAAAATAACAACTCTGAACTGTGCCATAGTTTCCGTTTCAAGCAGGTGTACAATTTAGCCTACTACATAAATGCTGCAGCATAAACGAGTACATTTAACTAATAAATTAGACATTGCTAAATGCTAAATGGCTAAATGGCTGAAATAGCAGCAATGTGTAATGCTAATAGTGTGTCTGTACCTATACGCAATTATTTCAGAGACATTCCTCATAAGAAATGACAGATTAAAGGGCCTATTCACACAGTAACTTTGTATGACAATGTAGTGGGATCAAGCGCACAGGATTATTTAAAATCTAAACACTCTGCCTGCTTTGACTTTGTTTAATTTATTAGCAGTTACAATGCATGACCTACATGGAATTTACTGCAAAAAACCCTCTAAACAAAAATATCACATTTTTATTATATATTATATTATGCAGCACAATAACAACCAAGGTGACAGTGACAGCAGACAGTGACAGCACAGACAAATTGGGACTGTGGTGGCTCACTGGTTTAGGTTCTGGACTAAATACCAGGAAGTTCAGAATTCAAATACTATTCATCAAAAGGCCCTTGACCCACAACAGCTTGGATTTTAAGAACGTACCTGTTGTAAGCAAACTTACTGAACGACCAAATCTAAAATGCTTCTCATATTTCCTAAATGTATAATGCATGAAATATAAACGTCATGCTGACTGACTTCATTTTATAGAACATAATCTGAGACAAAGAAGCTACGAGGTGATCTTAATGAACGTTTTGCTTACTCCATATTCAGTGTCTGCATGAATAAAGCAGTGGCAGGAAGTTGGGAAAATCTATTTTAACTGTAGTTTCTGTAACAAACTACTACATGCTACAAAAGCTGATTAAAAGGTAATGTTGTAACCGTTCCTCTTTATTCAACCAACTTGTATACGCAAACATTTCCTCTATATGCAAATAATTTAAGAAGTAGAAGGACCTCTAATTCCGCCATTCAGTTCAGTTTCTTTTGCCATAAACTTCCCAGCAGTGGCATGTTCTTCTCATTCTACAATCATATCTAGTACCACAATGCACTTTTCAATAAACCAGAAATCCTTTCTACTCAGACCAATGCTCCTCTAAAGCCAGTTTAGAATTTACAGCACTATTAGATCTGTTAAAACCTGACCTGATTTTGACCAAGCTGGTTGTATTTTCTCAAACTAAATATGCAGGCGATGATATTAAATCATTTCTTGTTGCATCCTCACTTAACTACACACCCAGCTCTCTCACACCTACTTAGCCAAGGTCAACAGACGTTAAGCAAACGCGCACAAACAAGCCGACCAAATGTGTCATATGCACATGCAGACAGAGACAGATAGAGGTGAGAAACAAATATGTAAAGGCATTGTACACTAGCAACAATGCCCCTACATAAGACTGAGATTGTGTAAGAAAGTGTGTGGGAAGTATGCATTTCTCCACTCTCCATAATCAGATCAAATCCACTCAGTGCTCAAGACAGATTGCTCATCTACTAGGTATGTTGGCCTGAAGTGCATAGCAAGTTAGCTAAATAGAAGATGAATAAATTCTGAAAACAAATCAAAACGTCAGAAGGCACACTTAAATAAATAGACAAAATAGTCATAATCATCAAAAGACCCATTTAATATCAGAAGACAAAATAATTCACTCAAACCTGAAAAAAAAAAATCCCAAATGATATCTCAATATTTTCTTTGATTTTGTCCATATCGCTAATTAGATGCGACATTGCAACCTTCAGAAAGTGTTTATAAAGCTTTTGCATTCCACTTTGCTCTTGTTAATGAGATATTAATCATTGTGTGCTAATGACATGAATGGAAATAACACTAAAGGAGGTTTAAATGTAAGGAAAATAATTGATATATTAGATAAATATTGATATGATATAATTGATAATTTATATAAATCGAAGTCAAAACTGTAGCGCACGCACTACAGAAGGTTTGACAACAACAGATTAATGGTCAAGCAGAACATCGGAGCCATAACTAACTGTACCTGACAGTGCATTTCATTAATGAAGTTTGTCATAAGTTTCATATTCAGCCCAGTTGTTCGTAGTTTGTAGTCGAGCTGTCTTTAATGCCAGCTGATTCTTTGCGAATTGATGTCTTTTGAGTAATATCTTCCTCAATGCTACCTTAATGCAAGTGAGTAATTAAATCAAACAACGCAAAGTGTGAGACTGGTGTTGCCTGTGTTTTGTCTCTTGGAACAGTTTGTTCACTCATTTTTAACTTCAGTCATTTATGCTTTTGGTTGAACCCTAGCTTGGATTGTGCACTTTGTGTCTTTCCTATACTGCCCACAAAAATGTGTAGATACTTCAAAATGAAATATCCCATAATTTCCACGAGCAGTGTGCTTGACTATAAAGTAATAATAACAATTATTAGGGCAAGGACGCTTTACATGAAGTATAACAAAATTAAACACAAATTACATAACATGGAGACAGTTGAAGACAAGCAGACATTAAATAGAGGAGGAAAATAGAGTTTTAGAAGAGATTTAAATTAGATGAAGCAGTGAATACAAGAGCTCTTACTGCAAGTTTGACAGCTTTTGGAAACTGAGTGACATACACGATAACGTCAACTTGCGTGTCATGTCAGTAAAACAACAATTAACATATTAATCGTAGCCGGTACATACCCCACACTCAATGTATCCAATGTTAAGACCGATCACGCATGCATATGCGCGCACGCACACACACACACACGCACCCGCACCCGCATAGCTAAGCACAATCCTGTTTAGCAAATGAAACAAATCGATTTCATATCCTGCAGTCTGGAATATGTCTCTCTCGTTAACATCTAATATCCATTTCATTTCATTCATAGCAATAAAAGGCAATTAATAAGCCTAAAGATAATTGGTTAAACACGGGACAGAAAAAAAGATTGAACTTGACTACGAAAACTATAATTGCCTTCTAAGCCAAAAGCTTCTCCAGTTTTCTTTCTGCACCAGTTTTCTTTGATTAGCTCTGTGTTTCTCAAGAGGAAGGACTTCAGCAAGCCACTGACATTATTTTCAGTTCTTTAAATCTTCACATGATGTACTTAACAGTTCCTACAGAAATCCAGATATTCTGAAAGAGATTCGCTGAAGGAGTAACGCTTAAATCATACACGCTTTACAATCAATGAAGCCCAGCACCAGCTTTTACCAGCTTTTTTTCACACGCCCGCACACACACACACACGTTAACCACAAAGATTTAAGAAGCTATATTTTGCTACATGACTAATGGTTTTGTCTGTACTGCTGATCCAAAGCACACAACTTGCTGTCTGTATCACTCCTTAGGAAACTGTGTGAAAGTGTATTAAGTTAGTCTAAAGAGGGGGGAACAGCATACAGATTAACTCAGTACACTCAGTACTATCCTTCACATCTATTTCTCTCTTATGTCATACTGTCATAGAAAGAATACTTGTCCTAACACCCCAACCTTGTCTTTCTTAAAAACAATTAATAAATTAAATTAAAAACCCCAAAAAACATTACAGTTTTATAAGTGTATTCTTGTTTAGATTCCTGATTATTAGGACTAGATTATGTTACTGATGTATTGAAGCACTTTTGTAAGTCAGTCTGGATAAGGGGGACTGCTAAATACTGTAAATGTAAAACGTTATTGCTACTAGGAACTGCTTTTAAGCTGTTAAGCTTAAATGACAGGTTGCAAGAACAATATGTGGCTGGTGCCCAATTCTCATTGCAGTTTGTCTGCATCTTGCATGTGAATTTCGGAACAGGTACTTGGACATTCTTATAGTACCGGGTGCAATTAGCATCCATTAATTAAGTTTCTTTTCCGCTTAATCCTGGACAGGGTCAGGGGAGAACCAATGCCTAGCTAGCGACATATGGGGAGCAAGGCAGGAACAATCTTGGACAGGGTGCCAAACCATCTTAGTCTAGAAATCAGATCAAAAAAATTCTGATTAAATGAGTAGTTGGATTTATCTTAGCATGTATAGCCTTATTTTGATTGCAGTTGGCTTTCTGTGCAACTTTGTAAAGTCATGGAGGCAGCTAGCAAAATCAAACACGTTTACCAGGTCCCCTTTTTCTAAGAGACTATTTATTTTGGGCTTGTTTCCATAGACATTATCCATTTGTGTCTACAGCAAACTTTGCACAATCAAATTAAGAAAGCCAATAATGAGAGCTTGATATTAGCCTAGTAATCTAATTTCTTATTTACATATACCAGTTACACGATTTCAATACATATTTTTTACAGTCTTCGCAATCTTGCAAGCTTAACCAACACGGTTGCCAGGTGAGCTTGAAGACTAGGCTTTGGCTATTTTTGCATTGACTGTGGTGTTCCTCATCACCCCTTCCCACACAAGATCTGGCAAGCCCAGAATTAACCGTGCCACAAAATTAAAGGCAACGTAACAGCTAACGAATGTTTTGTGGAGACTCAACCAGCATATACTTCAGAAAATGAAGAATTTGTTTATTTAACGTTCAAAAGTTTAAAGCTTACGTCTCATATTTCTGTGAGGTTATTGACTGGTTGCAGAGTAGAGATGCAATGTTGACGTTTCCCCATATAATGACCCAAGTGCATGTAACCTCACTCAGATCACTGAAAAGATCTGATTTTCTGCAGTGATCTGCAGTGCACGTAAACACACTCACTGTTTTGGTCCTGATGACCTCCCATCTCTCACCACTGGCCAGCAAACCTTAAATGGAGCCATGTTGCCATTATAGATACACCACCAGTCCAACCTACAGGCATTAACACAGAGTGCACTTTCACAGCGTTATGGGATACTACCTGAAACCGATGTGATGATCAATTTTTACAAATGACACTGGGCCTTAACCATGGTGCATTTACTCGTTGCAGGCATTTGATGCAGACCTACCATGCAGAGCTCATGCTCCAAACAGAGCTAATGGACAATAAAGGTTTGTGTGCTATCCACTGAGAGCATAGTCATCGCTATAGAGAGATACCCTGACCCAAACTGTTTTCTGTCAGGCCCAGACAAGAACATGGCCATCGTGCTGGTGTTCTTGCAAAGGATTGGCCATCTCACAATTCAGCCAAACAAGCAGGGTAAAATGTGGTGACAGGGCAAACTATTACAGAGGCTAAAAGATGGGGGAAACCAGCTGCAACATCAACAAAGGGTTCATCAGGATCATTCTCTTCGCGTGGCTATAAATGTGTATTGTTTGATGCCAGTCACTGTTCGCTTTTCCCAGAAAAACTATTTTGCATTTTCCATTAAAAACTCATTTTTAATTCATGTTATTCACCTCAAATTCCCTAACATTCAAATTCTTCGAATAAGTGTGTTTTTTCCTGTCACAGTGGGCAGGGACTGCCTACAGTATTTCAGAAAACTCCACAGTAATTTCTGCCTGCACTGCTGCTACCATAGAAGTCTGGAACAGGGCTTCATCAGAGCTATTCTGCCACAGCTCTGACTCGGCTGGGTGAAATGAGACGAGACCAGCAACATAGGACCAACTCTGTTCTCATAGCCTGCTAATGTCACGGTTCTGAAAATGTGGCCTACTGGGACATTTTGGCTCATATGTGCAGTCTCGGGGGAGGAGATCAGGGGTAAAGTGAGGACATTTCTGTACATAATACTAGAGCCACATGTTATTCTGGATTTTCTCTGCAACACATGAATCTAAGGAAGATCCGTGAAACTGCAAAATGGTAGAAATAATAAAGTAGAAAGGGTAATTAATTTACATTCATGAATAATTCATGACTACAGTACACTTTACATTTTGCACCTGCACCACAAGTGTACTTTACCAATCCATTCTGCAATACAACCATATGTAGCACAAATTTTTTTTTGCACTATATATATATATATATATATATATATATATATATATATATATATATATAAATACACACACACACACACACACACACACACACA
>JAUZST010007970.1:0-13845 GCA_034779995.1 Parotocinclus haroldoi | reverse complement strand
ATATTCTTCAAAATTAAATTATATAATTAGAATTGAATACATAAATAAGTATTTTATTAATATGTATATACCAAATATGAATACTGTAATCTTTTTAAATTCAAAATATGAATAGCTAAATCTGAAACAAAACTATATAAATATCTTACTATATATATCTTCTCTAAAATCTTTAAGCAAACTTGACCTGCCAAGTCTGTTAAACAAATGCAAATTAAATCAAAATTTAAAATTCAAGAGTAATATTGCCATTGTATAGTGTGCATAAATATGAATAATTCAGATTACACAGCACGGATGAGCATGTACATATTCTGAGGGTTTATCAAATTATCTTTTGGGGGTTAGACTGAAAGATAGCAATTTATATTCATCAAACTCCTGAAAAACAGCAAGAGCTCTTGATGCAGTTTCTTCATGAACCTGTAACATTGTTAATTACTGTCTATTAACGTGTATTGCAAATGTTTCCTTTTTATTGCACATACACAATAATGAACAACTGGAAAAAAAAAAACACTAGGCACGAATATGATCTGAAAAGTTGGCTGTCAGTAAGATGGGTTAATGAGTATAAGACAAAAAAAATATGATTTTAATCATTGATTTTAAAACCAATATTTTGGTAATTGCATTATGACATGAAACAAATTTTGAACTGATAATCCTAGGTATATACACATGTGACATTTCATAATAATAGCAGGTCAAAACATTTTATAATTATTATTTCTGATTATTGTCATAAAGCAATATAGGACTACTCGTTGTACTTACGGGGTAGCATGGATGAGTTGGAGAAATAGGTTTTTTTATACCTGTTAGCATGCAGTGAGTTTATATTAGTAGTACATATTGCACAAATTTACTCTTATTGGATCTAATACTTCTTTCCTTCATCAAGGCAAGGGCACTGTCCCAAAACTAAGCAAAAAGTCAATAGGACAGATTGTAATGCACTTAACTTGCATTTAATTTAGCACTGTCTGGTTTATGATGCAGCCAGAGGCTAACTTTGTGTTGTATTTATTGTTATAATTGATGTCGTCCTAAGCTAGAGCAAAGTGTTTAAGAGCGAACGTAAACAAGAACAGTAATGCACTATCGCGTTACATATATACAGTGGGGCCAAAAAGTATTAAGTCAGCCACTGATTGTGCAAGTTCTCCTACTTAGAAAGATGAGAGAGCTGTAATTTTCATCATCGGTACGCTTCAACTATGAGAGATAAAATGAGAAATAAAATTCACGAAATCACATTGTAGGATTTTTATTCAAATCATTTATTTATAAATTATGGTGGAAAATATGTATTTGGTCAATAAGTTCAACTCAATACTTTGTTTCATAACCTTTGTTGGAAATGACAGAGCTCAAACAGGTGCCATTAATAGGACGAGTTGAGGACAGAAGAGCTTCTTAAAGAAGAAGTTACAGGTGTGTGAGAGCCAGAAATCTTGCTTGTTTGTTATTGACCAAATACTTATTTTCCACCATAATTAACAAATGAATTCTTTAAAAATCCTACAATGTGATTTCCTTGATTTTATTTCTCATTTTATCTCTCATAGTTAAAGTGTACCTATGATGAAAATTACAGCTCTCTCTTTTTAAGTAACTTGCACAATCAGTGACTGACTAAACACATTTTGCCCCACCTGTATATTTATGTGAAGTAGTAACAGTTTTGTTTTAATCAGCCTAGTGCCAGTGAGAGAGGAATTGCCTTCTGGATGTGGATCGATGGCATTCTAGACCTCATTAAACGCTGTCTACTCAATATCTGGAATGATGGGTAAGACAAATACAGTCAGCTATGGGGAAAAAATGGTTAATTAGTTTATTCTCAACTGAAAATACAAGATAAAAAGTATCTGTCTCTTAAGGGAAAAAAACTTAACTGGTGACTTAATCCTGTAACGGATACATAAAATCCACATAGCAAAATACAACCCCTATAAAAAAATAACGAAAATAAACCCACCCTGGCCTCACCCTCTCCTAATTGGAAGTACAACTCCACTAGAACAACCACTGTGCTTGGCAAGGGTTGTTGTATATGGGTTAAGTAGATTAATGACTTTGAGTTAATAACCTTATCAGAGGTACATATGAACCGACATCATGTAATCTTTTATAATATCTTTTAGAATATATACTCATTGACCCTTGCTAGTAGGGGTTGGACCGGTTCAGACCTGCCTGCATTCATTCATTCATTGAGGCATAGAATTAACATGGTGCTGGAAAGATTCCTCAGAGGTTTTGAGCCATCCCTTTAACAATAATCAGGTAGGCTGTGGTAAATGCATTGAGTTGCTCCCATCTAATTTGCTGATTAGATGTGTGCGTTGATGAGCAGTCGAACAGGTGTACCAATTTAAGTGGAGAGTGTACCTGCGCTTAGGGAAAGGACGAAGTGCCTCAGTCATGTGCTCACTCTCCTAGTGATCAGTGAATCTTACGTAGTGCAATAAACTATCAGCTGTAGTCCCGGGTCTGGAATATGGTTAGGTACAGTACACATGAAGTACTGCATACATATGGCATTAATCATATTTTCATTAGTTGACCAGGTGAGAATGAAATGTTCCGAGAATCATTAGTACTTGCAGTCCTCTTACCGTTTACAGCAGAGCAACATGCTAGACTGCCTTAAACAGCGTGGCTCAGGATTGTGCACCAGCCTATCCCCTCACGTAAACACCAAAGACCAGTGCAGCTGGGCAGTTTGATAACATACCTGGCATGTTTCAAATGAAAATAGATACTAAAGTGACTATTTTGGTTTAAAATAGTATCATTCTGAAATATTACTAGGTAATACATGCATTCTGTTGTTACATATATTGTGCACTCGTGTGGCTATGTAATGCTTTTAAAGTAAATTGTGACAATTGAGTAGCGCAATAAAATATTTGTATCTTTTGACAGCATTCATGTATATTTCATGTTTTCCTCTGTGCATCTGTAGGCATATAATAGGCTTTGTTAACAAAGAGAATGAGAAGGCTTTATTAAAAGACAAAAGCCCTGGCACTTTCCTCCTACGCTTCAGTGAGACATGTAAAGATGGGGGCATCACCATAACATGGGTGGAACTGTCCCAGGATGGTACGTGTGACAAATATATCTGTGCGTTTCTGGTGAGAGGAACCATGTTCAATCGTGGCCAAAACGTTTGAGAATTGCACAAATTTTGGTTTTCACCCGAGTTCGCTTCCTCATTTTTTCTTGACCTTTTGTCAGATGTTTATATGGTATAATGAAGTACAATTATGAGCACGCCATACGTTTTTCACCTTTTATTTTCAAATACATCCAGTGATTACTCATAAAAATAAAATAAAACTCATAAAACTAATAAAAATTGCCACCAAAAAAAAAAAAAACAACCTCAAGTAGCGAACTTTGTGAAAACCATTTTTTTTCTATTCACAAAGCTTTTGTCCACAAATGTTTGTATGCAGAAACCGTTGTAATGTGTGTGAATTGCAGGTGAACCTCAAACACACTCTGTGAAGCCCTACACAAAGGCAGATTTGGTCAACCTGTCTTTTGCTGAGGTCATCCGTAACTACACACTAATGACTTCTGAACTTCCACGAAGCCCTCTGCTCTACTTATACCCAGACATCCCGAAGGACCTTGCATTTGGATGCTACTACAAACCTTCAGAAGGTACACACACATTACATGCAGTGTGTTTAAATAGCCCCTTTTAGATTCTATCCCCAAATCTTTCCACATATTTGTAATTGTCACATTTATGGAACCTTATATATACATCTCAAATGTGAAAATAGTCAACATTATTTTATATAGTACGAATGACAAAATCAGTCACAGGACTACTACTAACATGTTTATTATTCATATTATATAATTATTATATTACAGATTATTCAGATTAGACATACCATTGTCAGTGACAGTGGTCTAATAACCATATATAATTATTTTTCAGTCTCCTTATTATAAAACAACCAGAACATACAGGAATTTGTATGCGGCAATATCGTTTGGGGAGGGTAGCAGCCAAGAAACCACTTTGTTTTAAAGGGGAACAAGGCAAAAAGGAGACAAAAAAGGAGATGCTCATAAAGATTAGAATGAAGCTCAGTGGAAGGGAGTGATATTATAGAGTGATGAATCCAATGTTACAAATTTGTGGCATATATGGTCATTACACCGTTGCTGAAACAACATACCCCATGGTGGCCTAAGACTTTTGCACAGTGCATTTAATTGGCCGTGTCTGAGGAAGGATTGTCTGCCCATGCTGTAACAATCCTGAATGAATGTCTGGTGCTATGACCAAGCTACACATTCCACACATTCATGTGTTCTTCAGTTAGTGTTGTTATAGCAAGGAATCTCATTCATTTTTCTCTCCCCTCCAGGTGCAGAATGTCATCGCTACATCTCAAGACGAATGATTCCCGTGTCAGATCAGTAAGCTTTGCAAAGAAACATGCAACAACACCTCGTATTATACCATATTACATTATATTACAATTATTTGTTTATTTGGCTTCTTTAACGTCACTATCGGCATCAGTGGTCATCCCAGCGACACACTCACAAGATTACAGCAGAACTAGTTAATACTATTTAACACACACAAGTCAATTGCAGTTTTAGAGACACCAATTAACCTAACACACATGTCTTTGGACTGTGGGACGAAAACCGGAGTACCCGGAGTAAACCCACGCAGACACGGGGAAGACATGCAGACTCCACACAGGAAGAACCCAGGCCGCTCCACCCTGGGATTGAACCCGGGACCTTCTTGCTCTGAGGCAATGTTACCCACCGAGCCACTGTGCTGCCCCATTATACTAAAATAAGGTTATGTTTTCAAATGAATGAATGAATGACAACGTTTTTGTTTTGGTGTTCTAATTTCTTAAGACCAGGAGATCAACAGCTGCCCTCGAGCCATGATGCATCTGATGCACTCCAAAGCACGAACAAACAAAATGGATCAGAGGACATGGTAGAAGACATGGTAATTCAAAAACGATGCATTCACAGCTATATGTGCTCATTGGCGACAAAAAAAAAAAAATCCAAAATAAAAACACCCACATGAATGTCGGATTGCTGCAAAATGCAGCATGCAGTTATGACACAGGCAGATATGGAAACGGTTACAGGTGTGGTCTGAATAGTCACTGGGTCTTGCTTTAAGGCAGCATAAAAGTGCTTCCCCATGCTACCCAATAAAAAGGCTCTCAGAAGTTTCTGTTATGTCGTTTACCTCTTGGTGAGCGATTGTTAACTGCTAGACAACCAGTTGACAGACTGGGCGCAGCACTCTACTGAGAGAAGCAGGATGGACGTTCCGACAAGTTTCTCACCATCTAGGCCTTCCCACCCTAGATGTTAGGAGTTGTTGGGAGCAATGGTTCCGCGCAAACAGGCTCTGGACAGCCCAGACAGACCACCAATAGAGAGGATTGTTTGATCCGCCAACAAGCACAAGCACCATACAGACGCACAGGTGGCACCTCCACTACACACGCTTTTGCCTGGACCATTTCCAGGCACTTAACTGAAGGAAATTTGTCATCACGTCGCCCCCAACATGTCCTACCATTGCCAGGTCCAGGCACTATCACCTTTGTGTGCAGTGAGATTATAAACCTGGACCGCTATGGACTGGGACTCTATCACCCATAGTGACAAACCTATTATTTACTCTTGGATCCGACAAGGATCAAGTTTGAATATGGAGGCCTCGTAGTGAGCGCTTTAATTCTGCCTTTATTGTGAAGCAACACACTGCCCCAACTGCTCCAGCCCTAGCTGCATCATTTGTGGCCAAATGTGGTGCAGGATACGATATAGAACTCAAGGCAGGCTAACAGGGTAACTGGAGCCTCTTTTCAGTTGTACAGATTCCCCCAATAAAATCAACTCTTTTGCTCTAATATTTCAGTCACTGCAATTGCAATTTCAGTATAACCGCACAATCACACATGAAGCATAATTACATTCACGTGTATATACTTACCATTCCCTGGTGAGGTTGATGGGGTTTTTTTTTTTTGTCAAGGAGTGTGTTTATTAACAAACTGGAATCAAATTAAAAGAACAAATTAACAAAGGATCATGCGGTGTTGGTGCCGTACACTAGGGGTGGGCGATACGGCCCTAAAATAATATCACTTTATCACAAAAATATTTTAGGGTACTTTTGCGAAAACGATATATTTAGCGATATAGTTCAACAACATACAATTGCAACAAAATCTATTTTATACTTTAAAATACCTGATCTCACGGCATTTTCGACTTTCCTCGTACTCAGCTACGTGCTCCTGATTGAGGTGGAGAAACAGATTAGATTTGTTATTACAGACCACTTGCATAGCTTAAACTCCACCACCACACAACCGTCATATCTGTTGCTCTGTGTACGAGTCATGTAACGGAAGTACGACGTACTCTGTAAATCCATAACGTAGAGATGTCGGAATATCACAATATGGACATTTTGAATCGTCTAAAAAATGTATACGGTATTATCGCAAGCGATGCGATATGGCACACCTCTACCGTACACCATTCCCAACACAGCAGTGACACTAACAGAGACTGTGGTGGTGGGACGTTTAGTGCGTATTTTGCTGGTATTAATGAAGCAGACACAGGAGTGCTTACTCACTGTGCACTCTGTTAGACACATCTACATTATTGCTCCACCTTGTAGAAATAAAGTCAGCAGCTCATCATTTTCTAATCCTTCATCAGCGTTTGCAGGACGTTGCCTACAGGGTGCTGGAGAATGGATATTTTCAGCTGATGGACTATTTGACACTGATGCATTTAAAAACTCAAGTAGCACCACTGTGTCTGATACAGTCATACACTCACACTAACCACCCTAGATCCCTAGACAGCACTGCATCAAGAACCACCATTCAATAATAGCTAATATGGGCAACAAGGGCAAGGGATGACTGCAACACGGAATTACATCATCAAACGGCAATAGCAATTTTAATATGCAGAAAAGATGCCTTGTGGTAAACCATGTTTAGGGTCAGGGTCTGTCGTGGTGTGGTGTGGGGTTGTGTCAGTGCCCTTGGCAAAGCTGGTTTACACTACTGTCTTAATAAAATAATAAAGCAGAAAACTACACAAATCAACCTATGCTGCCTTCAAGACTATCTTTTCCAGGCATGCCCATGCGTTTTTCTATAAGACACACAAAAATCACATTACGCTGCACACATTACAAATGGAAGAAGAGGGTACGGGTACTGGACTGGCCTCCCTGCCGTCCTGACCTGTCCCCAATGTGTGGAGAATTTTAAAATGGAAAACGTGACAACAACCTTAAGAACTTAAGACGTTTTTGCCTGAATGAACATCTGAAACACCAAATTGTTTAAAACGGCTTTTAAAAGAATGGCAAAATTAAAATGGTAAATGCTTTACTGTCTCAACTTTTTTTGGGAATGTGTTGTAGCCTGAGATGCAGGAATGTAAGTTTTAACAAATGAAAGCTGAAATTAGGGGATTAAGGGAAAAATGAGAGCATTTCAAAATGAATATAAATAGGATCCCACAAGATTCGTGGACAATCGGACCCTGTCCATGCCCCATCACTGGTGATCATACACCCTACTGAACAGTCAATGTGTGGAACTCTTGTCCAGTTTGACATGTTTCTGTTCACCCTCATGAATAGAAATCACTTGCTACTCCATCCATCCATCCATCCTCTTTCACTTAATGCACATAGGGTCACAGGCCGGTAACACGGCAACTTAGGGCACAAGGGCAGGGACAACCCTAGATCCAACGTAGCGCGCGCACACACACACACACACACACACACACACACACACACGGGCCAATTAGAGACACCAATTAACCTAACACACATGTTTTTGGACTGTGGGAGGAAACCGGAGTTCCTCCTTTTTAAAAAAAAAAAATCACAATTAAACTTCCAATATTATTTCCAACTTGTGTCATTTCTGATTTCTCTCCTCAGTGAGAACCTTCACATTACTAGCCGTCTCCGAAGTTGCAACTAAAGTCAAACTACTAATCACATCCTACTTTATCCTCCACCTGCCTTAACGAGGACCACAACAGAACCAGCAGATGCAGTGAAACGTAAGCTGTATACAGAGTTCAGTGTGTGAATTGCAAACTCCTTTCTTTTTGTTAATGAATGTGAAAATGTACAAGTGTTTTTACTCATGACAAATAAGTCAATGGTAACTCTGGTGAATCTGTACAAAGTATTTCTAAGCATGGGGAGAAGATGAACGCAATCCCACATGTTTTTCTCAAAGTATAGCTTTATTTAATATTGCACATCAAAGTAAGTATACTGAATTATTTCCATTTAAATGTACCATTTGCACATACAGTCTCTGAAAGAAAAATATATAAATATGAATTTTAAATACGCATCTGCTCAAGTTGTTTAAATAAATATATTTCTGACCTTTACATTGTTTTGATCATAGCTAATAACTTTTGTCTCCCCGTTCTCCTCCTTTTTTATAACCCCGCGTTCACACTTGTAGAAATAAAATGTCAAATACAATCATGTACACTGTAGGTCGGCACATTAGTTCTCCTGAAGTAATCAACAACACTTTTTGACCACCTAGTGTCACTGTAGGCAATATTTTGACTCCCAACACAAACCCTGTGCAAATCCTTAGTTACCATTAAGAGAATACAAACAGGCTCTGACACAAACCACATACTGCTGTAGTAAATTTTTTAAATGTTAGTATACCACTATTTATTTGTTTTATTTTCACGGAACATCATCAACAAAGGCTATTCCCGACAACAACAAGGTCACATCAATACTAGTCCGACAGATTTCCACAAATGCAATTTAGAGCAGCTAATTCATCTAACACGCGTCTTAGAAATGTGGGAGGAAACTGGAGTACCCAGAGTGAACCCACACTGATATTCGCAGGACACGCAAACCTCACGCTGTTAGAGTCGAAGGTCGGGATTGAACCGGTGAGCTCTGGAGCTGTGAGGTGACCATTGTGGCCAAGTACACCATTAAAATGGAGACAAACTGTACTGTATTATATTGTTTAAAACACAGAACTAGAGTGACTCTGTGAAGCAACATTTCACGTACATTAAAATCAAACGCTTCTAACGTTATTTGTCGTTACAGGATGTTTTAAATGTACAGTGTCTACCACTAATTCAGTGCTAGTAATCAACCTGGGAAGGTTTTATACAACATTGCTCGTAGGTTAAATACCTCGATATTTAAAAAAAATAATAACTTTATTGGACCACAGATTTGTATGCAAAAAGTCATGCAGAAACACCACTGAATATGATCAAAATGAGCATTTTTATTTTACAGCTACAGTGGATCCATGGCAGTGTCAACAGCATTAAAAAAATAACTCATGTTTTTCAGATCACTAAACGATGTTGTAATGTAATACGCACTTTAAGTCGCCGAAACTATGGAAGTAATCAAATCATGATTATTCATTTTAATTATTAATTACTATAATGTTTGATTTGTTTGTGTATACTGGTTATGATAAATAAAAGAAATGCATGGCACACACAGTAGGTTCCATTCAAACACCGTTGCATAGGTAATGACGGTCAGAGCTGATCACAATTCGTTATTCATTTTGATACATTTATCACATTTTCTCTGCTCCTCTCGTTCCGTCTGCTCTTTTCTCATTTCGTCCTCTGTCTTGTCCTTTTCTGTTTTCACTCTACATCATCCTTTTTATATTCTTTCTTCTGTCTTTTACACATCTGTTAATGAATTATTATAAGACGGACAGTTCGAAACACTGAAAAATGCACAGTTCGAAAATGTAATAATCTGAAGCTCAAAGCAATCTCAGTACACACACACACACACACACACACACACACACACACACACACACACACAATTAATTTTTCATTATTAGTATTAAAATACATTTCAAAAAGACATTAAAAGAACCACAGAAACATGTTCTTCATAAACTGTATACCACACACTCACAAACGCACATCCCCCTTAATCCACACGGGGTCGTTGGTCAGCCGGTGCCCATCTGGCAACTCAGGGTGCAGGAACAAACCTGGACGGGGCACTAAGCGATCATAGGGCATAGAGCCATTTTTAGAGACACCACTTAACCTAGCACACGTCTTTGGACTGTGGGAGGAAACCGAATTGTCTGGAGTAAACCCATACAGATACAGAGAGGACTCCACTCAGTAGGGAACCAGGCTGCTCCACCCTGGTATTGAACCCGGGATCTTGTTGCTGTGAGGCGGTGGTGCTACCCACCGAGTCACCATGTCACTCACAAATGGAAAAATTGAATTCAGCAGTTCTTGGATTTCCTGTGCACCTGAACAGGTAGGGACTACACTACACTGCAGAAGAACTGCTTCACATGAAGCTCATCAATAACAAATTCCATGCTTGTAATTGCTGTTTTATAAAGCATTAAGCCACTCAGGGTAATGTGTAATTAATTTTCTCTCAGGTAAGCAGCTTTTAGGCGCTCTGCTGTGCTTTTGGCTTCGTGACCTCTAGTGGCTTATTGATGTCTGTCTTTATCAATTTTGTTTATCTTAATTGTTTTTTTTCTATTTATGTTTACCTACTGCTAGGCATCCTTCCTTTTTTCCATATCATATAAGCTGTCTGCCTGTCATTTACTTTCAGCTTCGTTAAAGTGTATAGGTTACCAGCAACAGTTAGTTTGCTGTTGTTTTCTTGCAAGTCTTTCTCTCACCTGACTGGAAAATGCTACTTACACAAATGTCAGTTATGATGATAGATAAAAATAACATTCAGGAAAGCATGTTGCAACAGACCTAGATTTAACAACATGGCAGACCTTTCTGAAATCAATGTAGTGCATTGACTCATTGTGCTAACAAGCCTAATTCCTCTAAAGATCTTATATTTAAAATAAATTGCACTCAGAACATGTGCAGACTGTAATTACCACCCAATTACCACCTAATTACCACCCAATTACCACCCAATTGCCAAAGCAGCTTTTACTGAAACTCATATTTCATGAAGGTCTATAAAGCAGTTGTTTTGAAATATATAATTTATAAGTAAAGTGTAACTATGTTTTACGTAAACTGCTCCTGGATACACTATGAGAAGGGGACAAGCCAGTGGAGAGACACTGTGAGAAGGGGACAAGCCAGTGGAGAGACACTGTGAGAAGTGGATAAGCCAGTGGAGAGACACTGTGAGAAGGGGACAAGCCAGTGGAGAGACACTGAGAAGGGGACAAGCCAGTGGAGATATACTGTGAGAAGGGGACGAGCCAGTGGAGAGACACTGTGAAGGGGACAATCCAGTTCATAGACACTGTGAGAAGGGTACAAGCCAATGAAGAGACACTGTGAGAAGTGGACAAGCCAGTGAATAGATACTGTGAGAAGGGGACAAGCCAGAGAAGAGACACTGTTAGAATGGGACAAGCCAGTGGAGAGACACTGTGAAGGGGACAAGCCAGTTCATAGACACTGTGAGAAGGGGACAAGCCAGAGAAGAGACACTGTGAGAATGGGACAAGCCAGTGAATAGACGCTGTTAGAATGGGACAAGCCAGTGGAGAGACACTGTGAAGGGGACAAGCCAGTGGAGAGACACTGTGAGAAGTGGATAAGCCAGAGAAGAGACACTTTGGTTAATGTGCTTTTGAGAAACTAGGACAGGACATCCATGTGGATGTGAGGTTAACAGGTACTATCTATGTAAACGTTGCTTTGTGGTAGGTGTTAATGTTTTTGAGTGCACATCAGTGAACAACCTCCCCTGACATTTACATAATACCTGATAATAAAGTGATATTTTTATATTTCTCTCAGCACAGTGGACATTATTTGTTTACTATTATCACACTAATAAATGCCGTGGAGATTAAAGATGAGTCACATTGGTCATTTCAGAAGAACCTATTCTTGTTGTGTCAATCAGAGAACGATTGGTTCCCCATCTGAGTCCTTCAAGGTTTCCACTATTGCCACTGCCTGCTAATTTGGCGTCTAGACTCAGCTCTTTGTAAAGATGCTATGTGACAATATATTGCTAAAAGCTCTATACACACACACTCACGAGCATTTTTTAGGTACTCCTCTTTGCCCATTTTATCAGTTCCACTTATTATTATGTATGGTTAGGATTAGCACTGTAGTTCTACATCTATGGACTGTAGTCCATCTATTTTACTACAATCTTTTTGTCCCCGTTACTCTACTCTCTAATGGCCAGGACCTCGCCAGCCACACCCACAGGTACTATTTGGGTGCTGGATCAACAGTGGAACTGATGTGTTGGTGGTTAGTGAGTATTGTGCAGGTATGAGTGGCTCTGAAACAGCAGTGCTGCTGGAGTTTCTAAACGCCTTCGTGACCAGAAATGTCCAGCCGCCAGCATCCTGTAGGCAGTGTTCTGTGATCACTGATGAAGGAAGAGGAAACGAGTAACACAAACTGTGCAACGCCACTAACACACCACCACCACGTTAGTGTCACTGCAGTTCTGAGAATGATCCAGCACCCAAATAGTTCCTGATCTGTGGTGTGGTACCTGACATATTTAAGTCCTGACCACTAGAACAACAAAGCATGTAGATAAACTGTAACTGTAATAGTTGAACGACAGAGTTTTTATATTATAAGTGAAACTGACTAAATGGACTATAAATGCTGTAACTAGGGGGTTATATACCTAATAATGCAATTCTAAAGACTGACTGAAATCCTCTAAAATACTGCTTACATATTACACCAATTTACATACAATCACTAAACAATATACAGTTATATATATATAGAATATATAGAGCAAAGGATATTTTACAAAACAACACGAAAAAGACATTCAAGCACTGTAAAGATCTCTTACAAACGACACATTCGTCACTCCAGCAATAACCAGAAGTAGCAATCTATGGGCAGGCTGAGGAAAGCGTTCACTGCGGGTTCCAGGTTTATGTCCCCAGCATGCCATCTAGGTTCTTGGCAGCATGCTGTTTATCTGCAGCAGCCGAATCCAAGGGATTGTACTTGCTTTGAAACTCCTCAAGAAGTGCCACCACTTCAAGATGACCGAAATGTGTTGCTTCATCCAGTGGAGTGTTGCCCCACCTAGACAATTCATACATTTTTACTGTAGTTCATAAACGCCTTCTAATTCCTACTCTGATATGCCTGTTTCAATTAGGCCTGAAAGCTATAAAGCAAAGCTATAGCATTTTCTAAATAAAGCTATGCACAATTTACCGTCCAGTTGATGAGCTTTAACATGCAAAACCTTAATAATTACAACGAATTCTAAGAAGTAAAAATCTGTATTTGAAACACTGCGTATTGGAAAATGTGCATGTTTTGGAATTGGAATGATGAAGCTGTTCCCCTAGAGGGCACTGTTACCATTGTAGTGTAGTTATCTGGGAGGATTACTGAAGACAGAAGAATTGTTGGGGCAGGGGATGTACTGTGAGTTTATGAACTTACAGTACTCTGGTACTTGGGTATACTGAACAATGACTGAACGTATACATACCTGTCCTTAGGAACTGGGTTTACTTTGCAGGCCTCCAAAAGAAAACGCACCACATCTATATGCCCTAAAAATACATATAACGTCATTCGATTTCAATTGAATGAAATGAGTTACATTCGATTTGAACAACTTCTTCTTGGTGAGTTATAATTTTTGTCGTGTGTGTGTGTATGTGTGTATGTGTGTGTGTATGTGTGTGTATATATATATATATATATATATATATATATATATATATAAAAACAGTCTAGTCTGGTTAATGGGACATC
>JAUZST010007969.1:0-13845 GCA_034779995.1 Parotocinclus haroldoi | reverse complement strand
TATATATATATATATATATAGAGAGAGAGAGAGAGAGAGAGAGAGAGAGAGAGAGAGAGAGAGAGAGAGAGAGCATAGTTCAAGTTGCTTTACAAAGTGACCATGATCAGAGTGTAACAGGGCTACTTTGCACAGAAACTGAAGTATTTTAGCTATGACTTACTTACATACCCTGTATCCATATCAGCTGTCATTCATTCACATATGTATGCACACATGCACACACACATTCAGACAGACACTGAAGAAAGTAGTCTTAATATCAGCATTGTGACCAACAAACCCATTAATGTCAAGCTACCTAACATTACAGTACTAAATAAACAATCACTGCATGGCAGCAGACACAGCAATAAAATAATGTCCGGAAATACCCATACCCAAAATCCCAATCACAAAATGTTGAGATGGTATGAAAAATCCATATAAAAAATATAGTGTTTCTTACATTTACTTCGGCTTTTATTTCGCTACAGACAGTATGGGCCTGAGACATTTCATCCAATCTTGCATTTTAAGCCTGCAATACATTTCAAAAAAGTTGGGATGGGGGTAACTTTGAGCTAGCAATGAATATAAAAAACTAAATAATGGTAATGTGAACCAGGAAAGCAGCGTTTTGTCTTTGATAGTGATCTCCAGCTTATCAACAAATTTGAGAAAATGATTAAAATGTTTAAATACAATACTTCCCATTTTCACTTCAGCCAATGTTAAGGAAGCAAAACAGGATAAGGTACAGAATGTGAACATAGCAAATGCCAAGAGATCTGAATTACCAGGTCTATTTTAATTTACAATTTCTCTCCCATAAATATGTAAAACAATATAGATCTGCTGCAGTACTTTAATAGACATTTTGAAAATTGGAGAAATTTTAAATAATGCACTCAATATGTTAATCAATGTAATTATCTTGAACATTGCAGCCAGTTCATGTAAAATTTGATTGGATCATATCATTTATGACTGAGAAGAGAAGAACATTTTTTTACAGTACAGGTTTTGCATTCTGGGTCTGAAACTTTGAAGTGCATAAGGCTAGGATAAAGCTCTGATCTTGTAGCATCACACACTTCATATTTCATTTCACTCTTCTCACATAGCACTCATGCACTTTCTTCACATTTTCCTTTACATCTGCAAGTCCTTTTGTCTCTACAATCCCAGATTCCTTCATTTGATTTGGTTCACATATGTGGGTCGTTTCAGTCTCTGCACTAGTTAACATTAGATTAGAACAAACTACTTTGAGATCCTTTCTTGAGACACCTTTCATGCACAAATATTGCATTTTAGCTCTGGCGAGGTGCCACTAACCCAGTCCAAAATATAGACAGGGGTTAATGATGATCTGTAGCAATGCTAACATCGCCCTGTATGCCTATGCTAACAAGGCTATTTCAGGCTCTGAAACTTAAGCAATAAATAATACATCCCATTTACTGAGACCAGAACTGCAAGTCTGCAAAACCTGGTCCCTTTGTTTTACCTAACCAAGGCAGATAAGAAAGAAATGCGAACAATAGATGAAAATGCTTATCAATTAGTCTTCCACAACAAACAGACTAAGGTGAGAGAATAAGTGTATTCATAACTGTAGGTCATCACAAAATGAAAATCTAGTATAAGAATTGTAAGTAATGTTCTGTTTAGTCATTGAATTTTTACTATTATACAATGTTTAAAACTAGATTCATTAATTTACCATTTAATCCTAAAAATAAAACTATACCACAGCACCTTTCTAAAATAATATTCAAAATTTCCCTGGCTGTAGCACTTATTATTTTTGTAAACAACATATATAGCACTAAACTGAAACATTCATGAAAAGTGCTTTATATGGAAAATCTGATGGAACTATTTGGATTTTTAGAAAAACTTCAGGAGTATTTCCACCGTATTAACTTTTTACAGGACACAACTCTGTCTGACAGCATATATTAGCTCTTTTGTGCATGCATTTGTTTTTTCTCCAATATAATACAATATACTGAAAGAATACTGAATAAATCCTAATTTATATATATACAGCTCACAAAAAAACAATTGCATTCCCAGAGTACTTTACAGTTGAACATTAATCCTGTACCAGGTAATATTACAGAACAGAAAGATGAAAGCAATATTTGGAGTTTCAAAACATTGTATACTAATATCAGTTAACCAAAAAACAGCATGTAATATTTACTGATAATACTATAGGTCTTGCCAAAGTGCTGCATCAATGTAGCTACTTTCGAATGTATGAGCTGTCTTGATGACATTTCTGTACTCCAAAAAAACCAAAACATGTCTCCCAATGTCAGTGAAAACTGGATTTAACTCCAAGGCATTGGAGGTCCCGCTTTACAAAGTCTTAACTCAGAAGTTGCTTTCACACACCTGTATGTGTTTTGCCTCTAGTAAGCCTTTTATGGTTTACACTCTAAGCATGCATACTTTGTGTTACTTTGTGATGGCTTCTTCACATTTAAATGAGCCATCTGATGATTACTGTTGTCTAGTACCTAATCCTACTCAGCACTTGAACACATTTTGGATTTGTTTGCTTGGCAAATGAATAAACTGCATCATATGACTCACCCTCTTTGGATGTATATTTTTGATGCATAAATTATCGGTTTATTCTGTGTAAATTCTAAAAGGATTTATAGAAATAAAATGTTAGTGCACACAATGTTTCTTAGTTTTATTTTTTTTTATTTATACCAATAGTTTAAGGTGTTTTTTTCACATTCTTCCTGCAAACACATCTTAGGATGTACAAAAGTACAGGGTATGCATTAATGCCTAATGTAAATGAATGTTACCAAGGGCACTGGCACAGCCCCATTCCATGACAGACCCTGGCTTTTGGATTTAAAAAGAAGCCTGGATGTTCCTTTTAATCTTTGGTCCAGAGCACACATCATCCATTTAAAAAAAAAACTTAAACTGTGTGATGGTCCATCCTAAATGCCTCAGAGCTCAAATAATTTGATGCCGCTTCTGGACATGGTTTACAATGGTTTCATTTTTGCACAGTCACGTTTTAAGTGGCATGCATTGTAGTGCTTGACAAGGGTAATCCCTACTGGTTATATCAGATATTTCATCATTTAATGATATTATGCAATGTAGAGGGAGAAATATGCAAATCCCTTCCAATCTGCCTTTATGGTACATTATATTTCAGCATTAATAAAATTGCTTTGTTATTACTTGTTAAAAAATGATATATTATATTCCATTGAAAGTCAAATGTAGGAACACTAGTAAGAAGTACATTAAACTGTCTTCATTTATGGCACACCTGATAATACAACTAAGAAGTATTTTTAACCACAATAGTATTTAGTATAGTTGCATCTTAAGGTAAATCTTGTGAGGTGTGCTTTAAGTGCATTACTACACTATAGTAACTGTTTTAACACGGACCCACAACAAGTTTATGAATTTAAAGTATTTTTTACCGTAATGTGTTTATCAAAAATATTATATAATGCAGTTCTATTTAAAGTATGATTAAAGATTACCTAATTACTAATTACTCATTAGTCTGTCCGCCGTGAAAGGATAACCTTTTGGGGGAAAACTGTAAAATTGAAAGACGGTTATAGTGCGCTGTTAGGCCACCTCTATCCTTGATGCAAGATGATATATGGTTCTGAAAAGGGAAACAGGCAAACAGCTTCCGTTTGGTATCCTGTGGTAGATTTGGTAGCAGATGTTGTTCGTTTGTACCTTCCAGCAAAGACAGGATATTTTTATCGCAATGTTATCGGATTCCAATCAGACCATGAATTGGTCACTAGAGATGATATGGTTCTAGATCCAGTCTATAGCGGTCCAGGTTTCTTGTTCATGACACCACTGCAAATAAGGGTGACGGTGGTTGGCTGTTAATGGCAGGACACTGATTAGGCACAGTGACAACACATTTCCTTCTGCTAAGCACATGGATATGGTTCAGCCAGAGATGTGTGTGGAGAAGGTGCTACTTGTGTCTGGATGGTGGACAACAAATCTGTGGCTGTCTGGGGCATCTCTAGCAGCCAACAATCTTTCACCAAAGGTGAGTGGAAAAACGTAGCCTCTAAGAGCCTTTTTATAAGGCAGTTCAGAAGCACTTTTATGTCTTTTTGTGGCAAGACCCAGTGTCTAACCTGTAATCATTTCGGTATCTATCTATCTATCTATCTATCTATCTATCTATCTATCTATCTATCTATCTATCTATCTATCTATCTATCTATCTATGCAGTATATACATATTAGATGGATAGATCTGGACAAACAGACAGCATTTCACATACAAATAAAAGTTAAAATTACAAATTAACAAAAAACTAATTAAAATTAGCAATTAAATTAAATATGTTTAAAAATATGTTCAACTACTTGTTTTTCAATTTAATTATTTTGTTATAGCACCAAGGCGTCCATGCTTCAAGGTTTACGAAAGCAAACCACACCAGCACAACAGCCTAACTAGACAAATGCACCACAATGTTTTTTGTCCTGTACTGAAATATACAGTATCACAATGAATATCAGAAAATACTCGACACTTTAGACAATCCAAAAGAGTCAATTCCAGTTATGTTTGGCAGGTACCACTATACTGTAAGCAGCAACACTGCAAGCTCATTCATGTGATTACTAGCAAACTGTCCCCTTTCTGCCAGATGACCTTGGTGAGAACAAGCATGTTCAGGTTTTTTTGAATAGGCTTCCTAGTAGTTCTTTTAAGGGGGTACAGATTAAGAAGCGACAATAAGCTTGACAGCACTGACAAAACCACCTGAAAAAATGCCACCTACACATCTCATGACATGCAAAATGAACTAGTCTAGATAATGAGCTAGTTAGTGAAACGGGATTTTAGATATTCCTGATATACAAAGTTTGTGTGTTTATTTGGCTTCTTTAATGTGCTATCGGCATCAGTGGCCATCTCAGTGACACACACAAGGTTATATCCCTACACAAGTTAATCTCAAGACTAGTCATATACACATACACACACACAAGTCAATGGCAATTTAGAGTAATCAATTAAACTAATGCACATGTGTTTGGACTACGGGAGGAAACCAGAGTACCTGGAGTAAACCCATGCAGACGTGGGGACAACATCCAGACTCCACACAGAAAGGACCCATCAAACCAGTTGTAAAAGCGGTTCAACCATTATCCACTTTGTGGCAGAGGATTGCAAGATGAGGTAGCATTTACTTTCCATTGCCACTGCCAAAAAAGAGACATAAATACCCTGACAAATGCCACACATTCCGAGCTAAACAGAGTAGGTAGCACTTTGAACATTCTTAACAAGATGTATGATGCCACATATGCAATATCTGGGAAGACATGGCAGAGTATTACCTACACTGCTTTAATTGATAAATTACATTTGATAGTAATACATGCTTGTTAAACAGGGCATTTAGCAACAGTCATGGCTGAGCAAAAGTAATTTGATGACACTGTCACCCTGATATAAGAGATCAGAGGTAACTGTAACCATGAAACAGATACATGCATTGGTGGAGCCGAGCTGATTCAGGCTACAATATTTCAGAATCTCCTAGTTGTGATGTACTGCAGACATTGGCACAATTGAAGATTCTTGACCCGCCCCAGAACAGTACAACTATCTGAATAGATAGACTTATTTGGTGTGTTTGGACTGGTGAGAAACACGACTTAATGTATTGCTCAGTTGTGCAGCAAAAGTATTTTCTGAAATGTTGAGGCTTGCATCAAGACCACGTAAGAAATGAAACATATATCTCAAAATAATCTTGAGGCGTCTCTTGTTGAGGAAACACCTGGCCAATGTGATAAGGATGTGTCAGAGCTCAGGATAATATTCTGTAGAATATTGAGCTTATGAAGGCACTGACTGTGCTGGATCAACAAAGTCAAAATGTTTGCAAAGCTAAATCCTTGCTTTATTAAACACTGATGTGGTTGAAGCTTAATTTTTGTTAGTATGCTATGCTTCTTGTGATGGTGATGACTGGTCATTTGAAGGAATTTTGAAGACTTTTAAAAGGCCATGCCCAGCGTGTTATCAGGTTTCATGTTCCTTCACTTTTTAAGCACTGACTGCAATGTGTAATAACTCTTTATCAGCACAAAAATTGTATTCTGACTATGTCATATCAAAGTGACAGACACTTAGTTCAGAGACACTTAGTTCAAACTTGTCTTTGAGAAAGGCTTTTTAAAAATTTAGGGATTCGATTGCAATTGACATGCAACATATTCAACTTTATTGAGTACGTTAAGCAGCAAATGAAGACAATGCACATGATCTAGCTATTAACACAGTTAAATTATCATTATATGGCCATGTGATGATATTCTGCATATGTTTTATATTGTGTATATGAGGATTTTATTTTAATTAAATACATACATTTATTTGTATACTCAAAATACACAATAGGAGGTTAGGAGGTTACTATATGAGGTTATTGGTGCATGTCCACCTCAAAGCGCAAAGTGCTTGTTCTTGTAGCTGGAACTGTTAAGCCCTCAGAATGTAACCTTTTATAAAGAATGAAAGTGGAATAATAACCAGCTGATGTAGAAATCACTTGTTTATAAAGTACTTTTGTTTGTCATATTCCTGTGACCAAATGCTACAATCAATCAGTTGGTTTACCTTCTGGATGAAGTATGGCCGAAGCAGAGAGGTAAGTCTTGCTTTGAGTTACAGAGCCTTAATACTCAAAAGAATAGTATACTTGTATTTTAACTGCTATTATTCTGGTTCATGTGCAGTATTTTCACATTCTTACATTCATGCTCTTTCAGTTATCCCTTTCAGTCATGAATTTAATTAAATAAAGAAAAAAATATTTACATCTAAGTAATTTAGCACACACCATTATGTACCACACTGAGCCACTTACAATTGATACAAACTCACAATCCAAGAAATTGTGGGTTAAGGGCCTGGCACAGGGACACAACTGTGACAGATTGGCCGAGAGGTGGGACAGTGTGGACCTTCTAGTCTATTGTCCGGTAGCTTAACCTGTGGAATCCAACAGTCCTATTTCTGTGTAAAATATTAAATAGTAAATAAATGTACAGAACCATCATATGCTCAGAACCTGACTTGTTTTGTAAATTATGAAATGCCAGAGCTAGTATTAACTGTCAGGTGGACAACATTAGTAAATGTGCCAAAATGTACCATTAATATAGATTTTTTAAACGGTGGCTACTTCCATGATTTATTGAGTTAACTGAAACTGAGAGATATTTCGAATTGGAAATTTGTACAAAGAAAACCTGTTGATTTATTCTTTACATGGCAATATGGGCTTATACTTGTCTTCATCTTAAAAAGAGAAAGTGTGCTAATATAATTATCTTTAAGATGCCTGGTGCCTGGTTGTTTCTGACAAAGGGGAAGGTTACATGTTTGTTTGTACGTGAACACAGGGAGAACAAACTCCTGTTATTATTATTATTATTATTATTATTATTATTATTATTATTATTTTATTAATTAGACATATTTATAAATTGTAAATATTGTTAAACGTGTATATCAGGGCATGGTTCATAAGTATGCATTACAAGACATAATGAGGTATAATCTTTTGTCCTATCTTGCAATGTTCAAAATGTGGGTAGACAATCATGCAAACTGGCTCCACTAAATGCCCATTAACTTTAAATCAGGGATTTAGAAAATAAGATGTGGCACACAGTCCGCACTGTTCATCAGAAAAAAAAAAGTCTGAATTTAATGATGAATGAACAGTGCAATATTGCAGTCAGATATTTGACTCAGTATTTGACTCGATCGGCTTATATAACAAAACTAAAAATGAACTGAAATGAAAAACCGGTGCGTAACAAAAGAAACAAACCAATAGATCGCTGCGGTACATTAAAACAAATGTCATGAATAGCGAAGGGAGAAACCGGAAACACAACGCTAAAGGATCAGGATAACGCACTGCGGTGAAAAACGAAATGGGCTCGCAGCACGAACCCTAACAGTTACTAGGCTTTTGAAGAAGCTTTTTCTATATGTTTTAATGAAAATTCAGAGATTTGGAGGTTTGCGTGAGATGGTTGAGTTTCATCTTTTAACATTATGCAAATGCTTTCTTAATCCATGTGCCATGAGAATATTTCCTAGCCAATGAGGTCAGTGCCTGCATCTGGGAGTAAAATTTACACTCTACCAGCAGCTTTAGCGGGATTCTCCACTGAGTATTCAATTTTGCCTCTCCCTGAATGGGAACTGATGTCTCTTCAGCAGTTGAGGTCATCAAGTTGTTGGGGTGGAGGGGCTGTCACAAGACACACCAGATACTGGTGAATGAGAGACTGAAGATTGACACATGTGAAGGCACAGTTTACATGTGTGTAAATTGATTTTGAATCAATCATTGAGTCCAGAAATTCTACAGGAATTACTTTTGTAGTATAGCAACATTGTGTTTAAAAAATAACAGAGCTGTTACTCTAGGATACCTAAGAAAAAACACTTACAAGAATTAAATGAGAATTATGAGACCATTCAAACTTTTAGAAAAAAACAGCATCAAATTATATTTCAACCAACCTTTTGATAAATATTATGTTAATTTATTCAGTAAAAAGGTTGCTAATATTTCTTTGTCATACAAATGTGACTTAACACAACATCATAGCCCTGTCCGGATGATCAAGATGAATTTTTTTGAAACAGTGGTTTTCCAAGTGGCAAGCATTTGGAAATATAGATCACACGTCTTTGATAACATGATAATTTATTACAACTCCAAATCAGCAAAAGTTGAGACGGTATCGAAAATGTTTTAATTCTTTGCAGGCAGCATGAACCCAAGATATTTCATATGTCCATGAAAGTCTGTGAGGTGCAAATATTGATAGATGGTCTCCAGTTTGTCAACAAATGTGTGAGAAAATTATTTAAATGTTTAAAAAATTGTTTTTTGACTCCTACTAACTTATTTTAGAATGTGCTGCATACTTAAAATGCAGGATGGATGACAAAGCTAAAGTTCTATAAGAAAATTTAAGCACTAGAAAAAAAAACAATAAAAGGATTTACTGTGATCCAAAGCATTTACCAAGACTAAGCAAAAAAGTCATGTAGATATCTAAAGAGTCAATCAAAACACCTATCAAGTAACAGGGACATTAAAAGAGAAAATTTATGAAGTGCAAAAAGTGAAGTAATACTCTTTTACACTGATCATCATTCCAATCTTTGTGAGCTGTAGCACATCTTAGCTTTGCACCACGTTTCCCTTTTGTGATTTCTTGGCTGCTATACTTGAACTGTAGACGGGTCAAGTTGGCATCCAGAAGAAGCTGTCAGATGGTGCTGCTGTTCAAGGGAAGGTCACACAAAGTACTTGACACTGTAGCCTACAGAGGCTGTTTCTTTTGTGGGAATCTTTTTGCTTTTTGCTTTATAGTTTTGTTTTGTTAATACCGTATCCAAATTTTCCATATTTTCTGTTTCATTTTTCATGAAAGACACTGAGAATAAAGTATATATCTAATCTAATGGTGGCCTAATATTTGCAGAATACTGTATGCTTGACACATGAAAATGTAAATTATCAGACTGAGTTCAGGAGCTAGTCCTGCTCATTTAAATGTTTTAAATACAAAGTGTAAGTATCTCCAGCCTCCAACAATGGTTACAAGGTTATACAGGTTATACAAGGTTATAGTGCTGAAATCTAACACCAGGAATATTTTCTCAACATTTCTACCATCTGTGGAAGCATCACCTCCATTAACTGAAGGCCATGTGCATTATCTAGGTTGTTAAATAAATTGCCTCCTGTAAGAAACACATTTTTCTATCTTATCGACCTGACAGTTTTGTTCAATCCATTGGTGGATATTTCATTTCACTGTTGGAGCTGAGTTTGGGTAGTAGCAGAGAGAACTTTTTTTCAAAAGCAATTCCTAAAGTTTTATTAAAGGTATAATGAGGAAACACTTGTTACTGCTACATATATGTGATAACTGATAGGTAGCCTAAATATTTATTGCAGTGTTCACTGTCAGTTCAGTAGTTTTTTTTGTTCTTCAGTGTGTGACATGTATACTCACTGACAAAAACAACCAAATAAAAATGTCTGATTGCTGCAAAACAGGTGATTTAGTCTCAAGCAGATATGTCAAAAAAAATTACAGGTATGGTCTAATTAGACACTGGATCTTGCCACAAGGGAGCCGCTCCCCTGCTGCCCAATAAAAAAGGCTACTTGAAGCTACTTTTGGGTATTGTACCTCTTGGTGAGAGACCGTTGACTGCTAGACATTTCTCTATGATGTACTGGAAGATATTTTAATCAGTTACAGACTTTGAAAGAGGGTACATTATTGGGTTCAGAAAAGCAGGATGGTTATTTTGACCAATTTTCCGCCATTAAGGTCATTTTTACCCACCATCTTTTTTAAATAAAAAAAGGTATCACCCAAGCACAGCAAGTCGACAGGTCAATCAAGCATATATTGAACCAGCTGAAACGCCAGCTTTTATAGCCCACGAGTGTGGAGGATCTACAGGCCCAGCTGCAACATCTGTGGATAGATATGCCTTGGGATACCATATGGAACCTGTTCGCCACAGGAAGATATTTTACTTTTTGCCTATGTGTCAACAAACCTGGGGCTCAGCTTGCTGCATCAAGTGCTAGCGAGCTAGCTGTTAGCTAACTTACCACTTTTGTTACAGGCTAACATCAAAATAGGATTTCCTTGGTTTACTAATTTTGTACATACTGTGCTTTCAATGCAGCATCAGCATTTGCTAATTTCACTTTAAAATTCATTAACTTGCCTGTGCTGAAGTGTTTGCCACAGATAAGTTCAAATCAAATGTATGAAGACACAGACTATATTTTGCCATTTTGGGAGAAAATTATTCAGTGTTTTTATTTTTGGAAATAGATGCAATGCTAGAACTTTTAGGCATGATGCTGCTCATTTTTACAATTTGCAATTGGTACTTTTACACATTTGTTAATGTATAAAATGCATAAATCATATTTAAGAACCAGCACTATCTGTTTCATAAACATGGGATTTTGTATGTTCAACTAGCAACAGCAAGAAAAGCCTGTAGGCAGACAGTACGCAATCATTTTTCAAATTAGTGGACCAAATCACTGTGAGACATAAAATGGGTGGGTTAAACTGACAATTGTTTTGTGCCTATAGTTGCAAGCTCTTTCTGTGATTAATAAAAATATTAATTTGGTTTGTAATTCAATTTACATTCATTATCATCTGTGATACATTATATATTATACATAAATATAGAAAAATTCTATTATTTTTTAAAATAAGTGTTAATTGATTACAATATATTGGCATTTACCTGAGTGAATACATGTGACTAGTTTTGATGTGACCTTCTGTGTCACTGAAATTGCCAAAATTGTCACTGATGCCAATAGTGGCCTTAGTTAATCCAAATAAACAAACAAATAAACATCAATTAGAGTCCACATTACCCCAAGATTGAGACGAGAATAAATTAGAGACAGAGAGCACTTGCTTATGTTTTGTCTGGTCATCTTCATTGAATTTGTTACTTTTCATGCATGCTTGTTGTAAGGTGCAATCTGTACAATCTGTCATATATTTTTCATTTCAAAATTCTTCACACATTCTCTTTTTGGACCAGCCCAGTATCTGTACCCTCTTCTACTACAGCCATTCCTTGTGTGCATTGCAATTTGCAATGTGGCTTTTTGAAAACCCTAAAAAGATGCCAAGTTTAAGGCAGTATATGTTGTTCTGAAATCTCAACATACTTTTCTGTATTAATACTGCCTTCGAACTGTAAATGACCTTTGCCAATGACACTGATCTTCGGTCTGGTTTCTACTGTACGATGGTCCATCCCAGATGCCCCCTAATTAGAGAAGTCGACACTGCTTCTGGACTACGGTTAACATGAGGCTTGTTTTTGTGCACAGTAAAGCTTTCACTGCTGATATGACTGTAACTCCATGAATGATGGTTCCTGATGCAGTGCAAATGGGTGATCAGTTTATGCTTGCCCTTTGCACAGTAAAATTCCTCCAGATTCCTTGAATCATTTAATGATATGCACTATAGAGGAAGAAATATGCAAATCTCACTAATTATTCTGGGGTACATTGTTTTTAAAAAAAATAATTAATTTCTTACACATCTGTTGTTCTTCAAATCTTTGCCCTGCTTTTTCAGTTGGAAATGTGCATTTCCTCTCTTGTACACTAATTAAGGTAATATGAGTTTCTGGCATTACTTCTACATTTATGTTATTTAGCAGACCAGAGCGACAACAATTTTAAAATTCATGCAGTTGTGGTTTTTTTGCTTAAGGACCCAACAGTGGCAGCTTGGCAGAGGTGGAATTTGAACTCTAAACCTGTTGGTCTATAGTCTAATACCTTAACCCCTAATTCACTGTGTCCCATCTGTTAGCGTATATATGGAGCAAAGTAAAGAGCAGTCCCTCCTATCTCCTTCCTCGGCTGCACATTCAAAACCAATGTTGGTATTACAGTAGTTGTGCAGTAGTGGCGGCTTGGTTAGTATGTGCAATTTGGAACTAAATGTGAAGACTAAAGGGGATCAGGGACTGATATAACTAATCCTGCTTTGACACATTGAACAAATCCAGAGACATTGCAAACACCAATGAAGAAATGCAGAGAGGCAGGTTTGTAATGGGTTTCACAGGACCCAATCAGATCTTTGCTAAGCACAACCTTTGTTTGCCTTTGTTTTTTTTCATGTGCTTACACATGCTGTGTAAGGCATGCTCTCTCGGTTGATATGGGCAGTACATATCTCATTTGCACAACAGGAACCCCAGAAAGGCCCCTTAAGACAATAATTATGTCACATAGTTACCATTTACTGAAGTATAGCCAACAGCTGTACTCTCAAAGAAGTCATTGACAAGAAATTGACACAATCACTTGTGGAACTTTGGAATCACTTATTTAAAAGCTGCTGAAACAATTGTTTACTTGTAATAGTAATATTCAACTGAGTTTTATCAAATTTGTTTGTATTTAACCTTCTTGTGGTGTTCGGGTCAAATCTGACCGATTTACAACTTAAAACACTCATAAATATTGTGTTTTACATCTGATTGCCTTAAGGACTTATGATATCCTCCTCACTATACACTTGAACATATAAAAGTGATCATTACCGCTGTCAATGAATTTTGAGTGTTTTAGTCAGCCTTGTTACACCTGGGGTGTTCCCGGTCAAAAGTGACCGGCATAGGAAATGAATGGGTATCCAGACTATATTCATCCATCAGACAGAAAACATCCCCACACACACCACCCAAACTCACTCACACACACATTTCAGACTGAACAATGTCTTTTGTGGGTACACATCTCTTTCCCGCGATAATGTGCCGATCCTCGCATATTAACCAGTTTCCTGATGAAACAATGTATCATATCTTGACTAAACTAGACAAGTGTCTGTTATGTGAACCCATCTCTTTTCCGTGCTTATGTGCCTATTCCCCACGGGAGCCACACGATACCAACCCTTCCAGACTAAACAATGTATTATCTTCACACAGATTCCATATATATATCTTGATGTTTGCCTTGCACTCCTTTTAGTCTGAGCACAATGAGAAGGCGATTGACCAAGCGGTTATCTGCCGAAGAGGTTCTGGTCCAGGTTTTTGGTCATGATGAAGAGGGCACTGAAACTGAAGGAGAGAAAGAGGAGGATGTCTCGGAAGTGGAAGACAACACAGATTTAGATCCAAACTTTGAGGAGACTGACCAGTCAACAGATGGAGAGGGAGAGGCACCTGAAGAA
>JAUZST010007968.1:0-13847 GCA_034779995.1 Parotocinclus haroldoi | reverse complement strand
CTTTACAGTAATACAATTATCTAAAAGGCCAATTCCAAGTTGAGCAAGCCCAGGGCGACAGTGGAAAGGAAAAACTGCCCAAAATGGTAGGAAGAAACCTTGGGAGGAACCAAGACAATTGCATATGGTTGCTTCATCGTGGAAGGTGCACCAGTGGGACATTTATATTCATAAATGATGATTTATATTGACCAAACCCTTTGCCTTTGATCACTTGCTACGATAAAATGGAATACAATTTAAATCTAGTACAAACAGATCCTTAATTAGAATTGTTAATTTTATCTCACAATTGCCTTTAGCATTCCACAAGCCATGTATCTAAAGATTGTGATTATGAAAAGATTTTTGTTTGAAAGGTTGAACCTTCTCGATAGTGTTGCTTCTTGATTGTCTAGACTCTCAAGACTTTGCCCGGAAATTATAATAACCATAATACTCCAGATTCCTCCCACAGTCCAAAGACATCCGAGTTAGGTTAATTGATTACTCTTTGGTACATAATTGGCACTAATGTGTGTGTGTATGTGTGTGTGTGTGTGTGTGTGTGTATATGTATATGTGTGTGTACATGTATATGTGTGTGTATATGTATATGTGTGTGTATATGTATACGTGTGCATATATATATATATATAATTATAAATTCATATGCTTAATCCACATGGGGTCACGGGCCAGCCGGTGCCCACCTGGCAACTCTGTACCATAACCACAACCTTGTACCATGACAGACCCTGCTGATAATAGTCTAGATGGTCCATTTTACTTTAATTATACATCCGTGTGATTTTGGTATAGTCCTCTACATTTTACAGTCCCATCCCAAGTTATTAAAAGTGGTATTTGCGATCTTTGGGTGGACTTTAATTTGCTGTTGTGTGATGCAACACAGCATGGCACTTTCAATCATATGGAGGCACATTTCCATATATTATATTTCTACATCAATGTACATAAATGACCTAAACATCATCAAGACTTTCACATAAGTCCCAAAAGTAAATAAAGTGGACCAAATTAAAGAACTGACACAAAAAAGAGGAAAAAGAGTGGCAAAAGTGTAGGATTAGCAATTAATTTGGAATTAGAGCCAGTAGATTTTAGGCAATGGGATGTCTTGAAGGGGTGCATTCAGGGATCAGCCAAAGTCAGGTTCTCAACTTTTGATCTGTCATCCATGTTCTATTACGAATAAAATATTGACATTTGCCATCTCCACATCATTGCATTCAGTTTTTATTTACAATTTGTTTAGTGTCCCAACTTTTTGGGAATCCACTTTGTACAATAGCTTACAATGTCTGGGAATTACACAATATGGCAAAAGGTTTGCTGACTTCTAAGCATCCCATAGAAAACCATAGGCATTAAATGCATTCATAAGAACATTGGGAATTTGGGACACTAATATTAGATAAGACTTGCACACAGTTGTGTACCAATGGTAACCAAGATCAGTCAAGTTCTAGACATTGTACATGAATGTAGCTTCTCAGATCAGACTGCTAAAGGGTTCATATATACTCACTATCCACTTTATTAGGTACACATTGTTTCTACGCCCATTTTTATCAGTTCCACTTACCATATTGATGCACTTTGAAGTTCTAAAATTGCAGACTGTAGCCCATATATTTCTTTAAATTTGTTTTTAAACACTGTATTCACTCACTGTACGTCTTCCATATCGTTCTACCTTGTAGGTGTAAAATCAGAGACTGTAGTTCACTGTTTCTGCAGTTTGGGTTAATCATCATCTAATCCTTCATCAGTGCTCACAGGATGCTAGCTGGACATTTTTGGTTGATGGCTGGATTTTCACAAGGTACAGGTATCTAAAAACTCCAGCAGCACTGCTCTGCCTAAACCAATTGTACCAATTGTAATCAGTGTCCCAGCTGTGCTGAGAATAATCCACCACAATTAAGAAAGTAAAGGGGACTAAAAGTATGTAGAGAAACAGATGGACTACAGTCCATAATTATATAACTACAAAGTGTAAAATCAAAATTAAATATCCCCTATTTTTGTGAGTAGTGTATATGGTAAGTGAAACTGATCGAATTGACAGTGAGTACAGAAACAAGGAAGCGTACCTAATACAGTGACCGCTGAGTGTATATTGCATTGCTATAATAATTTCTCACTCACACATGCACAAGAAACAGGATACTCTAAAAGGAAGTACTTTGTGATAGATATTTGCTTGCATAGCTGATTCAAGACTTAAGCCCAACATCCCGTTTCTTAAGAATACAGTTTAGCAACCACTATGCCCATAAATCAAAAGTTATTAGTTATCACCCTTATCTGGGACTTCTTTCTCAGTACAGAAGAATGAGTCAAGATGTTTTTATGGTAATCTCATACACTAATGATCTACTATTAGAGACTGGGCTATACTATTAGTTCTGTACAATTGATACTGATTGATATTTACTCAGGTATAATCACATATACAGCGCCCACAGAAAATCATCCTACCCATTTGAAACTGTCACTTTTTGTTTTACAGGTTGAAATTAAAGCCCACTGTAAACTATTTTACCAGGATTATTTAGACAATTGCCTTACATCACTACCAGTGGTGCACACCTAGATTGGGGATTAGTTCCTTGCAGAATTGTTCAAAGTTCAGTCAGAATTTGTAGTGGATGGCAATAAAATGCTATCTTCAAGTCCACACACAGCTTTTCATTATCAGATTTAGGTCATGGTTCTAACTCAAGAACATTCACCTTCCTCTTCTTTAAGCCACTGGTCTGTTGTTGTTTTTTGGCAGTGTATTTAGGGTCGTGGTTGTGCTGGAAGGTAAACAACCTGCCCATCTTCCGCTGTCCTAGCAGAAATCTGATGATTTTCTCAAGAAATTGGAACTACATAGGAGCACCAATGTTCAGTTCAGTTCAGTTCTTACAAATTCCTCAATCCCTACTGAAGATAAACAAACCTTCTCAACATGATGTTGCTACCACCGTGTTTTACAGTATATCATTTGGGTGCTGTGCTATGTTTGGTTTTGTTTTTCTTACTGGACAATTCAGCCCAAAACGTACTGACTATGAAAACTTTTTGCCACACGGTATCATAAGCACAAATTGGACTCAGTGTAACAAGATTCTTTATAGCCTGTCATACAAGCCAGCTTTGTGTAAAGCTTCTGAGATTAGTCAGACAGACCCATTTCAGCCATACAATATTCTTCAACATTGCCAGAAAAGGGATATTTAATAAATGGCTGTTTGTGAGGTTTGTATGGTTACACTGACACTGGTCACTCACATTCACATTGGGACAATTTAGAGTGATTAATTTAACCCCTAAATGCATGTATTTGGGATGTGACTGATTTATTCTATTGTGATTCTCTATAATTTAGCATTGCCTCAAAGCAGCTTTACAGAGGTTTCAAAGACTTTTATTAAAGTAATCGACACCACTACAACTAATGTGTATAATCTGGAGAGTACATGGTTGTACCTGAGCAATGTTGTAACGGTTACTCTAAAGGGACTGAGTGCTTACCAAGCATTATTACTTAGATTTTAATAATCAAAGAAGGTTCCAAATGTTATTTTCACTTCGATGTTCATGGTACTAAAGGTATGGATTTTGGCCAGTTATGGGAATTTGTATAGTCACTATGTATACGCTCCTTAATCACTTTATTAGATAAACCTCCTTGTTTCTACAAGACCAGCACATGCAATTCAATTAAATATCCCCTAACGAATATCCCCTAATGAAATATCCCCTATTTTTTGTGAGCAGTATATTTTGGTAGTGAATTATTCTTAGCACTGCAGTGGCACTATTGTAGTTGTTGTGTGTTATTGTGTCCTGTGCCGGTAGGATTGTAACACACAGTAACACACCATAATAGTGTTGCTGGAGTGCTGAGAAATAATCCACCACCCAAATAATAAGTGTAAAGGGGAGTAACACAGTATGTAGAGAAACAGATGGACCTTCGTCTGTAAGTTTAGAACTACAAAGTGTTTTTATATTATATGTGAAAAAAATGATAAAATGGACAGTGAGTGTAGAAACAAGCAGATGTTTCTAATTAACTTTTGCGGTAAGTGTATGTAAATACGAACTGGACTGGGTGTGTAATACCTATAGGGTTTCTGCTGTAGTGGCCGGCTGAGTCTGGAGTGTGTGCAGGCTGTAGCATGCTGCCCAGCTGATGAGCAATCACCTTGTTAACGTCAGTAATGGAAATGTGCTTCATGTTGAGCATTTGGCTGCATATTTTGTGTACCGTGTCATTCTCATGCACAAGGAGTGCATCAGACAGTGAGTAGAGGTGCGATAGAGACAGAACTGAGTTATAGTTCTGCAGGATGACCTGTAGAGGGAAGATCAAATCCATGTAGAAATACAGTTTGATTATGTTAAACAGCTGTTTAATACACAGTTTGACAAACGGCATGTACTTCTCCTGTTCCATAGGGCCATGTGAGATGATTGAGAATGAATGAGTGAGGATAAATGTCCCGCAGACATTGGGTGATGTAGGTGCCCACGCCAGAACCTGTACCTCCTGCCACACTCATCATGGCGAAGATTCCTGCGAGGCGATCACAGCGTTCTACCTCTCGCCGCACCAGATCTTCCACGGAGTCTTTGAGCCGAGGGCCATGAACACAGTATCTACAAACAGGTGACATGCTTCACATTACATCAGGCTAACAAAATAAAGAAAAGGTTCAGATTAATTTTTTCTCCCATATTTATGGATGAAGTTTAACTTCTATTTGGTGCAACTCCCAGATTCGAGACCCTGTGTTTCTTTCAGGCCAAAATGGTGTTCAGGAAAAAGCCTGATACTGGATAGAGCCCGAATACAATAAATAAAATACATAAATAAAGTCAAGCTGGAAAATATCAGTGTACTCATGATAAAATCTAATTATTTGGAAGTATCTGACAATTTAAAAATGTCATGCTTTAAAATCCTTACAACAGGAACAAGAAAACATTGGTGCTATATCTGTTCTGTAGAAAGACTGCTGGTCTGCTTTTTAGGAAACGAAAGCCATTTGCTGGTTGAGAAATAAATAGCACAGCGTCGCCTTCAGTAGAAGAACCAAAAGCCAAATGGCATTGTTTCTTACTTTATATTTGGATTTAGAACATTGTGATGTGAAAAACATAATGCTTGCCCTGCTTCTGACTACCATTAGGTCCTCTTGGTCCAAACCTCAATAGAAAACAATGAGACTGAAACCAAACTACTTGGCAGCAGACTGAATCAGTTTGAAGGGAAAAAATACAGTTCCAGGTTTTATACTCACTTAGTAGCACCCAAAGTAAATAACGTTAAAGAATTACATTACATTACCATTACAATTCAAGCTGTATTTGGTTCAAAGCCTGCCTTTTGGTTAATTAATTTCCCTAAAATAAAATTGGGCTTCTAATTGTTTCAGTTTTTTCAGTTTGCTAGTGGAGCCGTTGGAGTCCAAGGTCAGTGCAGAACCTGGGGCAGTAAGATGATTGTGCTACTCACTTATGCCACCGTGCCACCCTTTGAAAATGAGTAGAACAGAAGGAATAAAATTATGAATTATGCACGTCACATCATGCTCTTACCCATTTGCCCAGTTGTTTCCTGAGCCTTGTTTCTGGCAGAAGTGGGATTTTTCACCATATCTCCATTTTTGTGACTTGAATGCTTTTGTTATAGCTTGATTAATAACCTTGTGCTCCATGTCAATAAGAACGGAACGTGCCACCAGTTCTGCATTAGAAACACAACTTTAAAAGAGTTGCAACAAGCATGCACCACACACATAAACCATATATTATAGACTTAATATACTTATTATATATACTTATAAATATACTCATATACATAATATTATATACTTATCTGAGTTCTATTTGAAAAGACACAACTATATTGATGGTAACATAACACAGACAGTAAAACACTCAGGACTCCCGCCTATTAGGTTCAATGACTTCAAATAAAACATAATTGACAGCTCTATTCTATTTTTCTTTCTTAGTTGTTATTAGATCTTCACCTGAGATATTGCACTGATTATTTCAACCTCTAGATTTTAGGAGAAAAGACCCTGAATTTAATTCAACTAAAGTTTTGATGGTAATTAAGATGAGAAGAGTATTTATATTATTAACACACTGAAATTAATGTTTTAAGCCAGTGTTTGTCTGAAAAGGTCCCACATCTGATCTTACCCAGGGTTTACCATCAACATAGCAGATGCCCTCATCCTGACTTACTAACAACTGACACAGTCTTATAGCATACAATCTAAGCAATTTGGGGTTAAAGGCCTTGCCAGTGGCAACTTGGAGTTCTGGGAATATGTTAAAATGAAACTAAATAACCTAAATATTACATTTCTAATGAAGTACACAGACGAGAAACAGAATAGTTCAAATAGAGAATACAGTTAAAGAAATATAATGAATAGAATAAAACAATTAATAAATATAATATTAGATTTAAAAAAAGAAACAACACTATATTATAAAGTATACAATAATAGAATACGAAGAGAATATAAAACTATTAAACATGATGTAAGCATACATAATAAATAAAACGTGTATGTGAAGTAAGGTATCTAGGGTTTGAATCAAATGCAAATTATACATTACATGTACCTAATAAAACCAATTTATTCACTCTGTGATTTACTGTTATTACAGTTACACAGCTGTGGGATGTCATCAATTTTAACTACTTTTATATTTATCAGAACAATGACATCATGTATCAGTGGAGCAGCTTTAAATTGTGAGTCCTCCTTTTCAGATATTCTAAAGTTAACAATATTCTGATTGTTTGGTTTTTTGATGGTTGCTGCTTGACATTTATTTGTTTAAATAAAAAAATATATATTTGCAGAGGTCCTCACTCCTGTCTTAGTTTGCTGGGAAGGTTTTACACTAGATGAACACTGGGATTTGTTTCAATGTGGCCACAATAGTGTTTATTAGAGGGGTTGCATGTTGATACTGGACAATGAGGCCACTTCAATTACACTGGAACCTTGGTATTTAAACTTGATTGATTATGGAAGGCTGTTCAAATTAGGAATGCGATTCATTTCAGACACACCCTGAGGCTTGGTCATAAGCAGACAGGTTTTACCAATGAGACATTTTTGTGCATGTTACTCAGGCTTGTGTGTACGCCTTTCTACTGCTTACTAGTACTTTAATGTATAAAAGTATGCTAATTTGAATGTTCGCAATTGAAACATACCTCCATCTGCAGTGTGGTAGAAGAATCTGTCCTGACTGCAGTGTTTGTATGATTTTGGATGAGCTGCAGTGGAGTCTTCATAGAGAGAACTAAAAAACTCAGGACCAATCTGATTACCACACTGACCCAACTGCACTGTTACTACTGACATGGTACCATAACACACACACACACATACTCAGATATAAACATAAATATACACAGCTAACATATACAATATGATTTAAATTCCACTGTAACTAAAGTGACATGTTCACACTCACAAGTACACAGCTAACAAAAATGATCGCATCGTCTACACAATTAAAAGCGCTGTCTCTATTGACATGTTATATTACCTTTGTTACGCACACACGCGAACTTAAAGTTCCAATAATAAGCATATCTAACACGGTCAGTATATCATCCACACACTATCTGATAATGCCGTTAAACGCATGTTTCGCATTTTGTTAGCAACAGCTTTGTACGTAGCTACAGAGCTTAGCTGTACTAAGCTAGCGCTAGCTACTACCGGAGTGACCGGGCGGCGGTGCGTCATGGAGACAAACAGAGCCTGGAATGGCACGACTTCAGCTCTGATTGATCGTATCTCTCCGTACGATTTATCACTGCAGCTTTATTGCACCGCGGGGGCAGGTTGGAGCGGCGGGGTGCATCGACGAGACGGGCAGCTACCACTGTTTGGAGCGGATATCTGAAAGATTTGGTTCTGCTCTTCCTCCGATCTTCTTAATACGCTTTTCTTATCCGATTGGAAAGAAACAAGACTCCTCTAGCCTGAATTTGTTCGGGAACCAAAATGGGACTTTGCTGATCTCTTACTCTATGTGTCTATCCATCTTCGAAGCACAATGGAGCTCTGCTTTAAGTGGTGCCACCCTGATCGCGGGCACACGTGCGACCATCTTTTAAGAGCGATGCGTTTTAGATCCAGCAAACTACCGTCTAAGACAAAACGGGTAGGAAACATCCTGCGTTCCTGCTGCGCTTAAGACCCAGTCGGCGTGCTTTTCCTTTCCGTTTTTGGCAGCAACTTTCCCGGGGCACTGATTGCGGCGCGGTGCGGTGCGGTGCCGCCACGTTGGCGTGGGGTACAAATAACAGAATCCCACTGAGCACGAGGCCTGGAGGCCAGTCGGGGTTATATTTTTATACAAGTTTCACATGAAACAGATCCACTCTGCTGTGTTTTTTGTAATTATACAATAGGGAATGTATGTTAGAGATGCCAATTGACCTAACGAAGGCAGCCGTCGGGCCGTGAATCACTCAGAGGCAGGGCCAGCCGCTGAACCGTTTGCTCAACTTTTTAAAAGATTTTGCCCTGGAAGAGTCAAAGAGTGTCTGAGGAACACAGCGATGCCCTGGGCAGGATGCCAGTCCAAACGCCAACCCTGTCGCAGTGCCGGGCGACGCCGGATCCTTTCGAGGTGTTAATCGTTTCCGCCGCACCGCCAAATCCCTAAAGCGTCACGGGGGACCCAACGAGGACGGACGGCTCTTTAAACAAAAGCCAACTTAACTGCCTCTGTCGAGCCCTTGAGCGATGCCCTTAACCCGCAATTGCTTGGTACAGTGTCTCCGGTTTATTTCCGTCTCCCAAATCGAACCCTGTCACGTCTAATCGTTGGGACTGAATGGGGAGTTGGGTATCTGTCTGAGACCCCGGTCTTCCTGACAAGGCGTCGCTTTTGTTGAATAATATCCATCGGTTGCTTGATTGTTTTATTACAGTTATTATTCTCCCGCTTTTGTTTTGCCTCGTTTCGTCTCGCAGGTCCTAAGAAACGGCGGCGTGGCTCGCTGAGACAGATTCCTGTTCCTGTTTGGCTCCAAATGACGTAAAACTTCCTAATCATAATCGGCGTTAATGTCCCGCCCGGGCAGAAATGCTGAGAAAGGGACTCGCCTCTGCAGGTTCGGATGAAAAATCCATACTCCGATAATAAACCCTGCCTTCTTTAAAAAGCCCCAGTCAGCCATTAAGCTAATGAACGGACCCCGGGCTTACTCGGGGCTCCACCGGGCCGCATTTCATTTCCTCCTGTACCGTGAGACGAGGAAATGAAAGGAGCCGAGTCTTTTGTTCGGACAGAATAAGGGAACGCCCGTGCCGCCTGAGAGCGCGAGAGCAATTTCTTAAAGTAGGATGAGCAATAAAGTGCTGCCGTTTGCTTTGTGAGACGGATGGAAAAGCTGGACGAATTGCATTAGGCCGTCCTGCCAGACGTGGCCAGAGCTTCGGGTCATGGAGATGGAAAGAGGGTGTGATGTCATAGCTCGGAACGAGCCAGCGTGAGCATGTAGAAAGCCTTCGACTCCCAAAAATGATCGGACACTAAAGGTTCATCCATGTACTTTTTTTATGTGTTTTTTAATGAAGCGTCGAAGCGGGGTTACAAAAAAAAATGGGGTTTAATATCTAGAGTCGGCGAATTGAAATAAAACATTAAGGCTTTGTAAACGAAGACTTTCATAAGAGAAAAGAGATTTCTTTCTTCTCGTCGCCTCTGCCGGTCAGGTGTGCAAAGCAAAACCCAGGCGACACGTAACGATGCGGCACCGACCTTCTGCTTGTAGGGCCCGGGGGGGGGTTTAATCGACACGCTCAGGTGTGCAGTCTGGGAAACGGAGTTTGCGGCACCCGGGACGTAAAAGCACGTGGTTTTTGCGTTCGTCCGAGCCCTGCGTGAGCGACCGACTGATTAAATTGAGTCCCGCCCTCCCAATCACCGTCCATTACCGCGTTTCATAACCCCGCGGTAATGGGCGTCGTCATCGCCTCGTTTCAATCCCACACGGCCGAGGTCACAGAGGCCTTAGGCTAGACGGAGGCAATCAGAACCCTCTTAATGCCGGCGGCCCTGACAGGAACGAGCTCCTTGATTTGTATTAGCCCTCTTTATATCCTGCAGACGCCGTGCCTGGGACGATCGGCGGGAAATTGCTGCCATTATTTTCAGCATATGGGGAAATAAGTTCTCATTTCCTCCCTGCCACCCCCGAAGCCCCACATTACGCCAACCCCCCCCCCACAACCGATCTCCGACCTGACCCATTGTCTCGGGCAGATCTCTCAGGCTGACACTGGGGCGGTTTTGGGCTCGCTGTCGAACGTTTAAAGCCGACGCGGAGCAATAATTGGGGCGACCTCCTTATCTCCGTCGGACGAACGTAATCAAAGCAAATCTTGGACGCAGTGTGAGTTGTGTCCGAGATCTTATTGGCCTAATTGTTTTTTCCTGAAGAGCCGTTTGAACTAAATTTATAACAATCCAGGTCTTAACAATTATAAATATACAAAATAAAGCCGAGCGGAAAATCAGCAGCCAATCAACGCTGCCGATCCACGAGCAGAGGTGGGAGTTTACGAGAAGAAGTCCAATTGCTCTAAGCAACTTTAGGTTATGTTTTTTTTTTCTGTAAAGCCACTTACAAATATTGTTCCTTTTTAAAATGTATCTTCAGAGTCTTCCCTTTAATTTCAGGGTTGCCAGATCCCCAGGTTTGGGCCATTCTTGTAGGCGTAGGCAGTACCAATGGACACAGTTAGGAGCGTGTGCAAACTTAAGAAACAAACCCCAAAACATCTGCAAGCTACAGCTAGACTACAAATATTTCTAATCGACTTTATTAATAAGGCCAAAGTTGTTTAGAATTAGCAGACCTGGCATCTTAGCTGCTTTTGCGACAACTCTTATCGGCCACATTGGCAACCCTGGCACAAAGCTTGCAAGTGACAGAACCGCCCAAAAATATGATGTAAACGATTGAAAAAACCAACGTCTGTCATGCGCCCAAATGTCCTGGGACACCAAACGCCAATCAAGTGCCCCAATGTCCTGGGACGCCAAACGCCAATCAAGTGCCCCAAATGTCCTGGGACACCAAACGCCAATCAAGTGCCCCAAATGTCCTGGGACGCCAAACGCCAATCAAGTGCCCCAAATGTCCTGGGACGCCAAACACCTATCAAGTGCCCCAAATGTCCTGGGACGCCAAATGCCAATCAAGTACCCCAATGTCCTGGGACACCAAACGCCAATCAAGTGCCCCAAATGTCCTGGGACGCCAAACGCCAATCAAGTGCCCCAATGTTCTGGGACGCCAAACGCCAATCAAGTGCCCCAATGTTCTGGGACGCCAAACGCCAATCAAGTACCCCAATGTTCTGGGACACCAAACGCCAATCAAGTGCCCCAAATGTCCTGGGACGCCAAACGCCAATCAAGTGCCCTAATGTTCTGGGACACCAAACGCCAATCAAGTGCCCCAATGTCCTGGGACACCAAACGCCAATCAAGTGCCCCAATTTCCTGGGACACCAAACGCCAATCAAGTGCCGCAATTTCCTGGGACACCAAACGCCAATCAAGTGCCCCAATGTTCTGGGACGCCAAACGCCAATCAAGTGCCCCAATGTTCTGGGACGCGATCCCCAAACCCTTCAACGACCGTTCACTTAAACGATCTGGGTCTTACCGATTAATATGCATGTTTCGATATAAACTCCCAGTCAACGCTTCACATCCACGAGCCACGGTTGCCATATCCACTCGTTCTAAGCGTTTTATTTTTCTCTTCCATTGCCCTGCTTTCATCAGCAGTAGTCGCTTAATAAAATTCCTCTCCGGTGTGGAAGTGTTTGGGAGCCGTTTAGCTTCGGGGTTGCCAGGTCCCACAGATTCGCCAATGCCCTATCCGTTTTCCCTTTTAAACACATTGTTAGATAAGCCACAGGAAACATTTAGCACGTATTCATAATAAAAGTCCGATATGATGCGGTAAATCTTAACTCTTCCGTTCACGGTACAGTTTCCCGCAAACCTAACCCCGCCGTAGTCCCCTGGAACCTGCAAAGCACAACCTGGGAGCCTGGACCTAGAACCCTCAACCTTTTGGGTCAAAAAGTCCAGAACTGATATCACCAAACAAGACACAAGTTTTGCCTCTACCTGCAACCTCCACAGCCAAATCTGCGGACAGCATAATCCCTCGTCGAGAGGTGAGCGATGCACACAGGAGTGGGGCAGCAGGCGCTTAATTTGAGCGTCGGACCGCTTTCTCCGGGTTTTGGGGTTGGGGGGGGTTGGGGGGTTTGGGGGCAGGGGTTGTGTGGCTGCTCCTTATTGATGGAGTGGACGCTCCTAATGTTCCTAAAGCCTTCTGGGTGTCCATCTGTGAGCATTTCTCCGGTGTCATCACCGGGCCGGCGTAAGTAGCCGCGATGGCTTCTTCAGGCTGATGGCAGATAATGCAGACCATCCGTCATGCAGGAATTCAATTTCAGGCCCGTGATTCCCCCTCGTAAAAGACTTACCAATCCATAGATCAACCACTTAGACGTCTGTTTTCATGAGCGGGAAATCATTTGTATGCATTTTATTTATTTATCGTGTAGCAGCGCGGGGCGGCGAGGGAGCGCCCGGGAGAAAAATAGTGCCGCAGACAATTAGCTAGAGAGAGAGAGAGAGAGAGAGAGAGAGAGGAGGCTTTGGTTTCATTCTTTGGATCTGCTGCAGACTTTCTTTTGTCTGCGCCCGCTTAACGTTTGTTTACGAGCTTCCGTGAGAGTTAATTTTAAATCCATATCCAGATTTAGATCTGCCGTCGTTATCTTCAGGATTATTGGTAGCCTTTGTAATGCTGACAAAAAAAAAACCCAAGTTAAAAAACGCACATTCTGTGAGTGACTTTTCGAAAATAAAAATAATTTTGTTTATACGTTTGCACTTTTAATCCTTTCTCCGTTATATTAATTGCACAATCGAATTAATTCTCTAAAATATCTGAATTCTAACATCATTCATGTAACGTTAATACAATTTTAAAAAATAATAATCATTTTATTATTAGTGCAGTATTTAAGTGTTGGGCGGCCTTTAAAAATAAAATAAAATGTAATAGTAAAATGAATACAATTGTAATTAGACAATATTTTTTCAACAATTGTGCTGCTATTTTATTATAACAACATAAATGTAAAATAGCACAAGTATATGTGAGTATTTATTATCGATAATAATCCAAAAACAATTTTTTTTTATTTTTAGGCATGAAAGCTAAATCTAATTTTTTTTTTTTTTTTTTAGGTTAGTAAATATATTTTTTTAGATGTTTTATGTGTTGTTCTTTTCATAATCTTATATAACTGTTTTATTATAATATAATTATTTATATTTTTTTTATAATAATATTTATATATTGCATTTTAAAAATAAAATAATTTAGAATTTTTAATATTTTATGTCTTTATCTTATTGTTATAATATATAAAAATTTTAAATTGTTATGAAAATTCAAAATGTTATGAAATGCACAGTTCACAAAAAATGATCACATTCTAAATTTGGTAAGCATTATATATAAAATATATCTGTAACACAAATGGGGCAAATCTAAAATTAAATCTTATTAAATAACAATAATATTAATAAAGTAAATAAAATTAAATATTAAAAACAAACGATCTATATATTTAATATAAACAAATATAGTAAAATGTAATATAAATAAAAATATTAGCTTTAATTTTTTAGAATATGTTTGCATATTATTATTTTTTATATAATTACTTTATATAATTTTATATATA
>JAUZST010007967.1:0-13847 GCA_034779995.1 Parotocinclus haroldoi | reverse complement strand
TGTGTGTGTGTGTGTGTGTGTGTGTGTGTGTGTGTGTGTGTGTGTGTGTGTGTGTGTGTGTGTGTGTGTTTGTCTGCGTGCCATGTATATATTTCATTGTGAGGACCAAAAGTCCCCACAATGATAGTAGGATCTGACATTTTTACAAAGGAGAATACTTTTTTTTTACAGAAACTGCAACTTTATTTTGAAAAAAACAAAAAAACTAAATGCTTTGGGTTACAGAGGTTAAGGTTAGGATTAGGTGTAGCTATAGGATTCAGTACGTACATTAAGCATTATATCAGTAGAAAACCCCTACACTGGTAGAAAGACAACCTTGTGTGTGTTATTGTTGTGTGGACCTAGCTGACAGGTTTTTTTTTTACCTTGTGGGAAGATTTTCTTTCTTTTTTATTTAATTTATTAATTTTTATTGTTTTTTTTTCTTAAAAACGAGTCTGTGTGAGCTTGTGTTTTCTATGTGAGTGCTGACACAAAGTTATGCGTTTTCTGTTATATCCATGGGTGGGCTTGTACTTTAGTCTTCTTGATGGCACACAGCCATTTTAAAAATTAATGGATGGCTCATCCAGTGGGACTTGGCTCCAACACTCTAACACACGCAACCCAGACTAAATTTAACATTTACACCTCTGATGCTTTGCATGAACACCAATTAACACGAAGGCAAAGTTTTCACGCGCTAAAGCTAGACCTGGCGTGTTGTGGTTATGCTTCGCTTCACTGGTGTGTTGCCAGATCGGGCGGTTTAATTCTCAGGTGGCAAACGTTTAATCGTAAAGGGTGACGAAAACAGAATTGGAATAGCTGAAACGTGCTTTTAGAGTCACAGCAACGGTAGGTATGCTGTGAAACCTTCGCTTGAAAGAGGTGAGAACAGTGTGAGCAGCCGATCCAATCTGGCAGCCTTGCGCGCAGAGTTCGCTCCTTTCTGCGTCCTTTCTCAGTGTGAGCTTGAAACCCTGACTCACAGCCCAGTTTGGCGCTGAGGATTTCGCACTGGAAAACGGCTCATCATTTTCTCTATTTCTAAAAAAAAAATTAAGGGATGATTTTGCACACGGGCTTGGTAGAGTTTTGCTTTTGGATATCTACTTCGGCTGAAATGAGGGAATTCTAGATCCTGGAGGCTTTCTTCGTCTTTGCTTTCTCTCTGCATCTCGGCAGATTTTGGGTGATGGTGGTAGAGCATTTGCGCGTACTTGCCCTCCTTTTTCTTATCCATCTCGCCTGCTACCTTTTCCCAGGACGGGACATATGGAAATGTAAAGGATCGTGAAGAATGGCATTCAAAAGATGGTCCTGGCAAAGAAGGAGATGGTGACTGCAATGCGCCCCACTTACCTTTACGCTCTCTTCTACTTTCTGTGCGTCACGGCTTGGTGAGTTCCATACAGGTTACGCGCTGGCAACTAACACCGGGTCACCCAAAACGGGTCACATATAAACCCATATGCATTGTCCTTTCGACATTTGTGCAAACTACCGTTTTTTGTGCTCAAATCTATGGCGCACTCTAACGCGCTTTTTGATGTTCGCAGCATTAAGAGAATCTCTGGTCACGTAAAAAGGGATGAGAAGTTATACCCCGAGAATTTCACCCAAATATTAGATAAACTACTGGAGGGCTATGACAACAGACTACGACCTGGATTCGGGGGTACGTATGAACCAAAGTGTGACCGCACATTAGGTTAAATGAACAAATTTTAGGTTTGCGGGATCTTTTATGTCTGTGAAGTTTTGGTTCCTAAATCTCACTAGGTATTGTTAAGAGTAACCCTTTCTCTAACGTTTAATTCCGAACGTTAACTCTAGCGGTTAATAAGTTATTGTCTAAATGGAGAATACTGTGCTACTGTTGTCAAGTAAACCAGGACTTAGACTAATTCAACCTTCTTAGGACTTGCCAGATACATTTGTCAGTTGTTAAATGTTCACCTAAGGTTCTCTGTTGGTGAGTTTCTGGAAGCGTGGATTTCTGGCATTTGAGAAAAGTTGCCGTAAAGCACGCCTTTAAATAGCCTTACATATGATAGATGCGTACTTAGGTATAACTGGCACTCACTAGAACCCTGTCACATCCAAAACGCATCGAGGAACCTTTATTTAAACCTACCAACCTCAGTAAAAGTCAAAGTCAAATGTATTTATATAGCACCTTTTACAATGGTGCATTGTCCCAAAGCAGCGTAACAACCTTATATTATCTCAAAAGTCCAATCCCAAATTGCACAAGCCTAGGGCAACAGCGGAACAGAAAAACTGCCTGAATATAGAAGGAAGAAACCTTGGGAGGACCAAGACTCAAAAGGGGACCCATCCTCCATGGGTGACCTGTTAATTGAAATTATTAAGTTTTAGTAATAGTAAAGATAAGTAAACAATAAAATTTAAATCAATATTTAAAATTTAATTAGTAAAAATATTTAAAATAAATAACAAAATAGATTTAAGATAATGAGTCCTCAGTGATAAGTTATCGGAGGCAGATCGTCTCCTAATAACTAAATGATGAAGGAAGTTACTGCACTCTGGCATCTGGTTTCTGATGATGAAGACCAGTAGAGTGATGATAAGGTGGAGGAGCTGGTACTGCAACATCAGCTCGGAGAGACAAAAGTCTCTCAGTGTGTGCATGAATTATCTCTTACTGCAGTTAATGCTGAATTAGCACTATTCAAACTAACGCTTGTGACTGTTAATTCAGCACCACATTCTGATTGCTGTAATCTACATGACTGTAATGTACATGAGTGCATTGGTGTTACCTACATGTGTAAACTTTGTCTTGATTTGGTCGCTTCCGTCTGTCCATGCCTTCAAATATGCTCACTGACATTATGTAATCAGGCTTTGAACTCTGCTTAATGTGCTATTTTGGTTGGTATCAGGGGAAATTCGTCTTAATGTATATGTGGGAGTAACTGTATGTAACAACTGTAATGCAAAGAAATATACATCAGTGGTTTGTTATTTGCCATTTGATATTACAGACCATTGCTCTCTTTTATCCATTGTTATATGTTCTGCTAGGGGTGGACGTCGCTGTTGGAAACTGGAAAGGATTCAGTGTTGCTCAGTCGGTGAATGCATAATGATGTTGAAAGCTTGTTGTGTGTGTATTACATTGTTTTTGTGTACTTCCACTTTTACAAGACAAACAAAAGTGCACTCATGTTTTCACCTACTCTAGCAAAAAATATGGAATCACCACACTTTTAGGATGCACATCCACAACAAACAAATTCAATTAAATTATTACAATTGTGTTCCCTTTGAATTATGAATTTATTCAATGCTGTGGAATTATATAATATAAAAATAATGCAATCAACTTGTAATTTAATTAATTAATTAATTAATTCATTCATTCATTCATTCAATCATTCATTTTCTTATCTGCTTAATGTTGGTCAGGTTTGCAGGAAAGCCAGTTCCTAGCCAGAGGCACAGCCTAGAAAAAAATGAACTGTGATTTGTCATAATAAAACTGTAAATTACTTGACAGTTTTAATGTGAAATTTCACAGTTTGACCATAAAGTTCACATTTCTACTATGCGTTCTTGATGGTAATAAGCACAAGGCATAACAATAGACATGGTGCCAATTCATCATAGTTCACATACATTTACACAATCATTCATACATTGACACACAAAGGACACTTTGGAAAGAGCAATTCACCTAACACATATGTCTTTGGAGAGTGTATGGAGTGCCCAGAGAAAACCCATGTGGACACGGGAAGGACCTGCAAACACCACATAGACAGAACCTGGGCTTAGGATCAAACCAAGGATCTCAGAGCTGAGGAGTGAAAATATTTATAAAATGAATACGTTTTAAAAGCATTAAATAACAATTCTAAAACAAATACTGTCACAAGTACAAAAAAATCGAATTAAAAAGAAGCACTTATAGACTTTAATCAGCACCTATTAGTGAGTCGTGAGCATTTATTGATGGGGCTTACTGAGCTTTAGCATAAATACAACAGGCCTTGTGACTAATCACGTCGAAAGCATTTCTGGAAGTTTGTTTCTGACCTACTCCAATAACTAAGAGTGTATTTCTGGATAATTCCAGTCTTTACTACTTCCCATTATAGAGGACACTTTGGGTGCAGATATAATGTCACCTTGCATGTCTTGGTCATCCCAAGGTTTCTTCCTTCTATATTCAGGGAGAATTTTCCTTTTCACTGTTGCCCTATGCTTGCTCAATTTGGGATTGACCTTTTGAGACAATACAATACTGTAAAGCTGCTTTGAGATAATACACCATTGTAAAAAGCACTATATAAATAAATTTGACTTGACTTTACTATCCACCTAGATCTGCTCCTCGAAAAGCTTGTGCAACTGCTGGAGATCTATCAAACTGTCAGTCAGTTGTACACAAAGCTGAATTTATAAGTGCCTATGATAGCAGCCTATCTGTTTACTTTTGGATTTTCAAAGTGACTTGTACTTCCTCAAACGTATCTTCATGTTTCATACCACTTTTGTGTCATTTTTTTATTTTATTTATCACCACTTCTACTCCCTCTGCTACATTAGCTGTGTAGAGAAGAAAATTGAAAGCTTTGTCTTGTTCTGTATTATCCTCAAATGTCCTTGCATATTTGACATTTACTGACTTCTACTTCCTGCTGATACTGCAGCTGATACAGTGTCCCTCTCCAAAACTCTGTCTGTTCTCTAATTTCCATGGCAGCAAAACCAGTGTCAACCAGGCACTGCCTACTTCACATTTTCCATGTTCATGTGCAAACTATTCATAGTTTGAGAGGAAATGCAGTCAAACCAACTTACCAATAGACCTGGCTGAGTATCAAGCACTTCTTGGATCTTTCTTTTCTTCTGCCAACACATCCAAAGGATCTTTTTTACTGCAATATCAACTAGTTCATCTCAAATCATTTGAAATTGTTCCTTACTCAACGTTTCTCCTACCAAACCTAAATCATCCATTACAGGTGTGGATCCATTACCCATTTTATGCCAATAAATCGTCTGACCATTGGATCTAGTAGCAACCACATTTCCTGGCAACTGCCAGCAACCTTGCACCATATACCACAACAATGATCAGCACATCACTAACTGCGTGGTTCAATACACTTGCACTGAAGAAGACTTTACTCAACCAAGCTGACTATAAACCTATTTCCCTCCTTCTATTGCTGTCCAAAATATGATTCAACTGGACGACTGTCGTCATTTAAAAAAAGAGGACAGCTGTCCAAATTGCAGCATCTTCAAAGGTTTTCCTTGTTCTCCTCAAACTTGTAAGATCAATCCTACCAGGTAGCATGGTGAGGGCAACTTCAGAGGATTATATAACATCAACAGAAGCACAATCTAAACAAGAGTGAAATTATCTACCTCTCAGAAATGCAACCTCTCAATCAACTACACTGCTCACAAAAATTATGGGATATTTCAAAATGAACACGAAGAGGATTCTACAAGAACTGCTGGACAATCTGATTCTGTCCATGCCCCATCACTGTCAGTGTGTTTTGGCAGTCATGGGTGACCATACACCCTACTGAACAGTCAATGTGTGGCACTCTCATCCAGTTTGACATGCTTCTGTTCAGCTTCATGAATCTGTCACTTACTACTCAATCATGATAACTGAGTTTGCATCTCATTTGTGTAACTGAACAACTTACTTTTCATTTGCTTATCTGATGATATTGTTTATTAAACTAAAATTAAATGCTTCATTTTTAAATTGTTTCGTAATAAATTTGAAATATCCCATAATTTTCGTGATCAGTGTAGATTGTGGCACTGTTCCATTGCTCTGCTGTTTCAGTGTAGCTCAGTTATGGAGATCACTCCACTGGCTTTCCTTTTGGAGCAGGGGACAAGTTCATTCTCTTGTCCTAGCTTTTCAGGTTTCCAAAGGATTTCTTTCTCTGAGAACAAGTTATGTCCTCAGGACCAGAATTTAACCTTGTTCCTCACTGGTGGACTGAACTTCCCACACCAGTAAGGACCACAAATCAGAATGCACAACTGAAAGATACAACAAAACAAATTAAAATAAATGGGTAAAAACAAGAATAATTATGTGACATGAGACACCTAATCCAGTCAGTCGTGATGACTGCACCAATGCAGTATAGGGTGTGATCATGCAAATTTTATTTATATATGATTTTATTATTATATTATTATATGAAGTGTGTTTTATATAAGTCTGCAGGTGTGTTTTAGACACTCCCTCAATCACGGTGCTGCTGTCCCAGTGATAAGATGTGCTGATACAGTGTTCGCCTCAGTGGTTATATATCTTTACTTAGCCTATTTCATGCCTTTATATGTCAATTATTTAATGTATTTGTTTATTATAATTATTATTATTATTATTATTATTATTATTATTATTATTATTATATTGCATTATTTTGCTTTGTTCATTTTATTTACATTACTTCATATAATGAAATCCAAGTTTATATGGTCTTTTGGAAGCACTTAAGTTAAAACTTGAGGTTTCACTGAATAATGATGACAATTTGAAGAAAACAAATTTCAAATTTCCCCACTCGCTTATAATATAAATGTAAACATCAGGTAAAGAACCAGGGGAGATGGCAGTCATTACCTCGGCAGTAATACACAGAATCCATATCTCAGTGTAAGTGAAAAGTTATGTTAAAAAGAAAAAAACAGAAAAACAAAAACAAAACCTTTTACTTTTCGCTATATGTTTACAGTCCATTTCGGTTAATGGGACCACATCGGGACATGATCGTTTTGGTCCTAATAACCGGCTGGTACGATTAAAAGAACATGCCTTATATTACAAGACGGGACGTGCTATGTAACATATTAAATGTTTATTAAACCTTTATTGTACGATTTACACGTATAACGAACGTACAAACAAGTCTTTCGAAACGATCTACAACACAATGTATAGATACTCAGCATGCGAAGCATAATACTGTAAAAAACAAGTTCTTACTAAATTCCAGTCAACGTTTGAAGAACTTACACAGTGTGATCTGACACGCTTTTGCTGTGGCTAATTGCCGATTTGTGGCTTCTTTTCTGTAGTAAATGGAAATGTTTGGCAAATACCTGTAGGTGGCAGTAGAGGGCTGGGGAGAAACTCGTGAGTTTTCGGGTAGTTATGGCAGAGACGAAGAGATATTACATATTTCTTAATCGCTCTCACGTTCTTTGGTCCGATTCGTCCAAATAAGTGAACAACATTACACGTATATAATAGGATTTGTTTCGGTACTTTAGGATGCTGTCTGAATAAGCAGCTGGTCCCATTAACCGGTGGTCCAATTAACCGGAATCCACTGTATGCGAATGACCATAATGTTCCACTACTCTGCTAGTGAAATTCTGTTGTTTTGCATTTCTATCCAATTTAATGTGTTCCTTGGATAGCAATTCATACAATAAGCATAACAGTATGACTGAAATTTTGAATCTTAAAAAAATACGAATTTCATAACTGTTTAGTAATTAATGTGAATTTGATTACTACTGGAATGGATTTTTACTTGACTGGTAGTGCATTGTTAAGTTGAAAATACCCTTTTTGTTTTCTTGTTTATATTTAAACAAAATATGGTAATCTGAACAGCATTTTAATTAAAAATGAAACATCTGTTTATATACAGAGTATATATTGTCTGCAGTATATTCTTATACTTATAAGTATGTTCTTAAAATTATTGAACAAAATAGTTTACTGTATTGTACTGTTACTGACTGAAAATGCAGGGACTGTGCTATCATTACCAATATTTTGTATTATGCTTGCTACAACGCTGAATTGACACACGGTTTCATCCGTTATGGTTACAGTTGTGTAATTTATGGTTATGGCCAGTACAGTTATGTTCTATTCTCTTATCAGAATCTCTCAACTTTGCTATGACTTTATGGGACAATTATATGTATAAATATGTATAATCATGATCATAATATTTGATCATCATGATCATCATAACCTAATCCAAATATATGCATTAGGTTAACTGCTTACACTTAACTGGCCCGGTGTGAGTGTGCATGACTAATTTTGACAGAATTTTGACCTTGTGTTTGTTGCGAAATGGCTGCTACAGCTGATGTGATGTTGAATAAAGATAATTCCCATTTCCCCCTGACAATTTAACACAGACTGTGCACTTTAAAACACATCTGTGAATACTTAAAAATCAGTTTTTCTACAGTGTTCTACTACTCCATTTGCCACTGGGGAGAAAATATCATTTTGAAGACATTGTAGAGCAGTTAGAGTTCTTTAGTGCTTGAGGAACTGAACCAAACCAAACTGAAGAATGGATTGCATGGGTTAAGATAACATGTAGATTACATATTCCTGAATGACAAAGAGTTTCATTTCATTGTCTTCTCCGTTAATTCCAACTTTGGAACCTGTGTTAGGCCTTAGTAAAGTAAAGGCCTCAATTGCTTTTGTATTGTACTCGTGAGACTATATAGTTCCCTCTGGCCTATTATTCAGAGGTCACAAGTTTGACTTCTAAAGCTATAAATATCCACGGTAAGGTGACATAATTGACTCAGATGTGCTTTGTGAAAGGAAGAATGACTTTGCTTCCTTCTGTGTCAGTCTGTTATTATAAATTGTGTACAAAATAAGACAGTTAGCAAATTCCTTCAAAACTGTGTTAATCTAATACAATTAAAGTGCATTTTCTTAGCTGTTAAATTGTTAAAGGTCCTGTAAATATCCAACTGTTAAGCTATATTGACCTTGAGCTAGAATTTGAATGAAAGTACACTCTTTGCATTTACACTTTGGTTTTACTAAACATAAAGTACAGTTCTGTACATACCATGCATGTAACCAGCAGATTTGTAAACATAAAACAGTAAAGGACTTTACATAAATATAGGATAATAATTTATGTAGGTTGCATATAGGAACATTTTTGAGCATAATATAGGAATGTGAATGCACAATGGGGTAAGTGGGTAAGTGGTTAGTGTTATTACCCCACAGACCCATAGATCTCCAGTTAGATTCCTGATCCTTACTCTGTCTTGTGAGGTTCTCCTCATTTCTGCATGGGTATGTGAGTTGTGTTGATGAATGGGACATTTGTCTTGTGGGACTAGTTTGCTGGTCCCCACTGAAAAACTGTTGTGTTATAACTTTATTTTGAAAGATCAAACGAGTCAAAATGTCGCCATGAGGTTACTGATGTTAAGTTTAGGGTTAGCGGTGGGCAGGAGTACAGCATTAATTAATTCACAACAAAGATGGTCAGGAAAATGTGTGTGTATGTGTTTGCATACAGTGATCGATATCCCCATACTGCAGCGTTTGGTCTCTTGATTTCCGCCTTGCACCCGGTGATGCCAGTTCCAGGTGCCAGTGGGTCTGAAAATGAATGAGTGAATGAATAAACAAAATTTATTTCAAAGAAAGAAAAAAATCCATGCTGCAAGTCAGAACTTTGAAGAATTAGTTGAGTAAGCAAAATATTATAGGAAGGCATGTACCTGGAAAGTAGCTAATAAATTCGTCTAATGTTGGATCAAGTTAAGATTAGGAGCCATATGAACAGGGCTGGCTGCTCACTGTGAACATGAAGGTCAACTCAAGATTTGTTAAGGTCTGTAAGTGCTCCATTTTAATTAGAGACTGATTTGCATTTTTGTACTAAGTAACAGTATTTTTTTATTTTTTTAGAAATGTAAATTACACAGTAATTCCAAGTTTTTCCCTCCAGTATTAATAAAGTGACTTGAATTTGTTAAGGTATACTTCATTAAGCCAAGCCATGTTTAGGTATTAATGAAAAGAAAGTAAAAAAGCTGGGTAAAGATTCTTTAAGTTTGGTGATTCCACAGTGTCTCCTCGTTTTTTTCCTGATATTTTATGATGGTAGATTAAAGCATTTAGCAGATGCTCTTATCCAGATGACTTACAGAAGTGCTTTGTATTCTTCATATTAAACAGAATCCTTGTGTTAGTATAAGTAAACAGTAGACCAAGAACAAAGTTTTTTATATCCAGTTGCATTTTCAGTTATCACTTAAGTGGATAGTCTTAGGTCACCTCTCGAAGACAGCAAGAGACTCTTTGAGCTATTTAAACATCCAGGATAAGTTCAGTCAGAAGAGTCTTGATGCTTATCTTATTGTCTTGTTATGTGGAGGATGCAGCAGAGCCAAACTCATGTTTCTGAGGGTACGAGGTACAGATCATGGTCTGACTAGAGCCTTTAGGGAAGTGCTGTTGCATTTTTGGCTGTGTGGGTGAGCATTAGGGTTTTGAATCTGATGTGGGCAGGTACTGGGAGCCAGTAAAAGGAAAGGAAAAGAAAGTGGGGGCGACATGGGGAAACTTGGGTAAACTGAAAACAGATGTTGCAGGGGTCTGATTGTAAGCACTGGAGAAACAGCCAGATGTGTATTGCAGTAACATACAACTTGTAGTTTTGATGCAACAAATTTACCGTGGTGTTAAATAAAGCTAAATATTAAAGTAGTAAGAGAATTCCTACCAACCAATTACCAATTACGTTATTTCCATGACCATTACAATATTCACGATAAAATATACAACCTAGTGAAACAGGATGTCGTAGTAATGAGTATTGTCGTTCCTAAACATCAATACACAAATAAAGAAAGGATACTTTCTAATATTTAATATATTTTATATTTCATTTTATCTTTGTTTTTGAAATTTCAAGAAGTTCAGTTATTTGTGACATTTATATGCTGAAAACAATGATTTGTTATCTTTTTCTTCCTTAATAAGGGAATTAATTTTTATTTTATCAGAAACAATGTGACTGGCTGTAAATTATGCTTGATGTTTTATAATCACACAGTAAATACATTTCCTAGTCACAGGGATTGACTATTTGTATTGAATTTATGCATAAAGTTACATTTCCATGCAACTGTTAATCTTCTCTTAATAGGTCCAGTGACTGAGGTGAAGACAGAAATTTATGTCACCAGTTTTGGACCTGTTTCTGATGTGGAAATGGTATGCATGGAGTAATCTATAGTAATAAATGTTCTTTAAAAAGCTATTTGTTTTGTGTGTCATCACCAGGGGTTTTGTATATGGAGGTGTATCTGGTTACTTGTTCATCATTTATGTTGATGTTGATTTGTCTATGCTGAGAACATGTTACTTGGAAAATTACATCAATAATACTCTATCAAATATCTCTGTATCAGAAATGCCACTCACACATTTGGCAAATAAAATGCACAATTCTGCAATATTTGGCTAAATCCATCCCTTGCTAGGCATCTCATAGGAATGTGTAGTTGTTTATTCAGCAACTGTAAAGTCTGGTTGGGGTCGACTGGGTTCTCGTTATCTAGTTTCATTACGCATTTAAAAATCTGATAATGTTTTAGGTAATATTTATGCTGATAGCTATATAGTACACTGTAAAGCCACCATTAGAGTTGTTGCTTTAGCAATGGTATAATGATCATATGCAATTATATTATAAAGATACAAAGAGAAAATCCAGGAAAAATATTTATTTTAGTATTTTTTAGTACTATATACGATATAAGAGACTTATAGGTAATTATATATGGTCATTATTCCACTGCTAAAACATTAATGTTGGCCTAAGACTTTAAATTACCTGTTTATGTAAGTAATTATATACGTTCCAAACCAACTGAACTCTACTCCACTCGGTCAAATTACCCGTCAGGTTTGCCTGTGCTGCCTCAAACTCCTACCAAAACATGCCAATAATTGGACTGGCTGCTATAAATAGCCTTAGTTAGAGTTAGAATTTACTGCAGTGAGTTAGACTTCACACGGCCCACAATGTAAAACATAAATGACTGAGAAAAGTATTTAACATGTTGTTATATATTTAATAAAAAAAAACTATAATCACATTATTATGTAGTTATATAGATATACTGTATATATTATATAGAGCGGTGAACACAGCACTGTGCAATTTGAAACCATAATGCAAACCATACCATTCCGGAGGATACAAATCAGGGAAGGCTTAGGACTGGGAACATTGTACTATTAACAGATGCACTCATATTCTGCATCTGACAGGGGTTCTTTTGCCTGTCAAATTTGTCTGTCTCATTCACATGCTGTGAGTCAGTCACTTGTTTAAGGGTACTGCTGTTCCACCAGGTTAAAGATAATATAAGTTTCTGGATCACGTCTGTCTATGTCTGATTTCCACCATGCGAGTAGGCTACTACCTTTAGAGCAGTTGCCACTCCAAAACGCGTACATGTTTTTAGCTTACATATTCCACTGGAATGAGTTTTCAGAATATTTTTTACTACTATACAACAACAAAATAAAGTGACATATCACAAGTGGCATGTATTATGTATTAATTTACCTCAAATTCATTAGCCACGTTGAATTAATTTACCTTGCCCTCCCCTACTTTGTGCACCACTGCTGTGCACCACTCCTGAGTGTTAGGGTTCCTATGTGTCTGGAGTCTTTGGTCTATGGTAGCAAAAGCAGATTAGGGTTTTTCCCCATTATGAGAGCATTATTGTTTAATTTTTTAAAAAAAAAGATGCAAAAATCTCCCACTCACAAAAATGGTATATTTAATTATGGGATATTTCATTTCTATGTATCCCTTAATCTTTGTAAGCAGTACATATTGGTATTTATACAATAATGCAACTACAGTACTGCACCTTGAATGTAAATGTGATGTAAGTGAGGCTAACAGCTGATCTGCTTTGTTTTCCAGGAGTACACAATTGACGTATTTTTCCGACAGAAGTGGGAGGACCGGAGATTGAGGTACGAGGGGCCAATCGAGATCCTACGACTAAACAATCTGATGGTCACGAAAGTATGGACCCCTGACACTTTCTTTAGGAATGGCAAAAGATCTGTGGCTCACAACATGACAGCCCCGAACAAACTTTTCCGCATCATGAAAAATGGCACAATCCTGTACACCATGAGGTAATATCTGTATGAATCTGAAATAAGTTTATGGGATTGAAATAGCACACATTGTGTATTATGGGTAGATTTTAAATACTAGATATAGAATTATCTTAAAAAGGATTCACTGTTTTTGTAAATCATATCCAGTGGCAATTGTTTTGGGTAGAAAGTGCTATATATAATCTCACTGTAATCTCAGAAGCTAGTCCTTATGGGTTTTATCTGTGTTGTCCTATATTTATAATGTAAGACACTTGATATTCTCTGTAGGGTGTCACGGTGGCATAGTAGTTAGCACTGTCACCCCACAGCTCCAGAGACATGGGCTTGAATCTTATCTGTGATGCTGTCTGTTTGAAGTTTGCATTTTTTGTCACGTCTGCATGACTTTCCTCGGGTTTAGCCCTACCTAACCATCCACAACCCTGATTTAGCCATAGACTGCACGGGAAAGTTAACTAGCATCCAGCTGGCTAACCATGCTGATATTATTATTGCTTAATTTATGTTTGCTAGGTAATATTTGAGGTTTGACTACTGTTACATTTGACATTGATAGTAACAGTCGACATAGAATATACTCAGAGAGAATGACTAGTATTATAATCACACTAATGTTCTATTGCTACGAATGAGAGCTATGCCAAAAAAAGTGTCTGGTTAGATATGTACCAACAATAACTAAAGCAAATGTTGTGCAATTATGTAGTGATCAAATTAGGATAGCTGAATAAATGTCCATATGCAAGCATACATTCCTGTAGCCTTTTTTTTAAAAAACATGTAGGAAGCTAGATAACTTCCTTTTACTTAATCCTATTAATCATATTGCTTAATCAGTTCCAGGCTACTTTGTAGAAGGGTTCAGCCGTAGAGACACACATATATA
>JAUZST010007966.1:0-39096 GCA_034779995.1 Parotocinclus haroldoi | reverse complement strand
ATATATATATATATATATATATATATATATATACTGTATAAGGGAATTCTCCATAAATGTACTTTGACTTTAATATCAACCAACATGTTCAGTGTTTTTTGTAAAATAAAAAAATATTATGTGATTTTAAGCATTTAATGTTAACAAGTGAATACAACCATGATTTGGTACAAACGTACAAGTGAGCAGAGGATCTCCAGTGGTCAAATATTTGATGCATGTTTAACATGAGGTTTCTTTTTTGCTTAGTAAAGGTGTAAGTTGCATTTGTTAAGGTATCTCTAGATTACAGTGATTGATAAATGTTTGTTAAAAATTTAATCCCTTGCCCATGTTATATCAGGTTATATCAGCTCTTGGTTTTGATGCAATGTTTAGGCCTGCATAATTTTGAAAATTATATGAGTTGTTTAATGATATTATACACTGTACAGAATCCCTTTCAACATTTATTTGAGATATTTATCTAGATATTTAAATAATTAATTTCACAAACATTGTGAAATCCTGTTTTTTTTAAAGACTCAGCCTTTCCTGGATTCTGTTTTTGTACCGAATCATGATTACAATCACCAGTTGACATGACCTGTTTGAAATTTGAAAGTTGAAAGGTTTTTTTTAAAACTCATTACTGTTATGATCTATGTTAGGACCCAAGGATGTGGGAAAGAGGGGACCCCACAACATTTAATAATAATGGGGAAATAACAAAAGAGGCAGAGCAAAAGGTTCTCCAAATTACAAAAACAAAAAGGGGGAAATTCACGCAGCTGTGATGCGTGCAGTGAGCACGAACGGGCGCCGATTAGGGACGCTTCCCAAATCGAGTGGTGCGGAGGAGCCAGGGGGAAGGAAGTCGAACCAGGGCGCGTCTCAATTGGAGAACGCAGCCAGCTGGAGTGAGGCTCGATAGGAGCTGAGTGAGGATGGGAAGGGAAACCCTGAATCTATCCTTAACACTCTAGATACCTTGGGGGTTTCCCCCGTACACATCCGTCGGCTCTATCCCGGGATGTCACTATCTATATTCAGTGGCGATAAGTCCAGACATGCGTCCGCTAGGCAGCGAATTACTGAATGAAGGCGGCGTGCTATGGTTTAAGCGCTCGCTATGGCGCCTTAAGGGATGCGAGCGAGGTACCATACGTTCTGTGACGACATGGCACTGAACAACACTGGGGCTCGTACTTACATAGTAGAGCCAATTAAACACTGAATATAAACGGCGTCACCAGACGCTCTGTAACGGCTGCTGGGGCGAGCCGCAAGCGGACCAGGAGTTTGAGGTAAGTCTCGTAACAATTACTACGTCTACATTACCCATTTCAATTTTTTTTCAATGTCTTAAAGGCTTGAAAGGCAGGAATGGATGTTATTTATTAACAAATAAAAAGGTTTACCAGAAACAGCATGAAATATCTCAGGTTCATATTATCTGCAATGAAATAAAAGTAAAACGAAATGATGGAATGCGGCATTTAAAAAAATTTCCAGACTTTCTTTTTTTCTGATTTGGGGCTGTACATGGTACTCTTGTTCAGATGAGTAAATATGTATCGTTAAACGTCTGTCAAAAGAATATTTAATACTAATCTATCTTCTATCTTGTTAAAGCCAGGTAAATATACTTTTAATCAAAAAAGAATGGCTGTTTTTCAGTAATAGCAACTCGTGTGAATTACCATAGGGAGCACTAAAATCAGCTTGAATGCACTCATCTTCACATAAAAATCCTTGACCAACTAACTGTTTTAGAAGACAACTCTCATACAATTCAAATGAATTTCAGATCTGCCTTCATAAGTGTATATTTTGCCTGTGGGCTTTATTTGTTCAGCTGTAGTCAGCTGTTAAGTGAAGTTGAATCAATGGTTAACGGTTTCGATGTTGCTGGGTGTGAACATTGTAAATGGGCTGTTCATACATGCTGTGAGTTAACGGCAGAATGATACCTTCAGGCAAGATGTGACTTTTATGTTTATTTAAGATTAAGGTTTGACTATTACGCTAGCCTTGTGTTCATGACCCAACCAAAGGAACATTTTACTTGGTTCAGAATGTCCTGTACTGCACTGCAAGAATTTAGTTTAATACATGTCATGCTGGAGAATGCCATGTACTACAACGTCACTTTTTTATGTTCTTCTTGTGCACAAATAACTTTCAAATAACAACACGGTTGTTTCCATGCCAATAATATTTTCATACAGCTGAACAGTAGCTGATATTGACTGAGAATAGAGATTTTTATTCTTCATTTGAAAGCTCAAGCATACTTGTTTTCTTAGCACACTTCTCTGTTGCTCTCATAAACAACAACAGTTCATTTGCATAATTACAGAAGTAATTGTGTCTCTTTGCATGAGGCAATATTCTCTTCATTTGAGCACGTTCCATGGCCCAAAGTTTCAAACCAAATAACTTTGTGCTAAAATAGCTGGAAACTCACCACCTTTGCTACTGTTTCCATTTGAGCTAATGAGTATTGCTTCCAATTGTAAAGTTAACTAAGAAAATAGGCACTGCTACTGTGCTAAGCTTAATAAGTAGGCTAGATGAGATTCAAATCTAATATAACATTTAGTATGTTTAGCAGATAAACATGAAATATTATTATGTTTAGGGTCACATGTCCAATATATGAAACACAAGAAACATATGTTATTTTATGATGAGCAGTAATGTGAGGTTAAGCATAGTAATTTAAGAGTGTCAAGTGACTATTATATGTAACTGACATAAGAGGTCATGACAGCTTAGGTTACATTGCTAGCTCTTGCTAAGTGTACTCTAGTTTGGCAAAATCTTTTATTATATTACCTGACATAACACAATGACAACTGGCATAACACAGTAATAACAGAAGTAAAAGAAATGTTATACTGGTCAGATTGTTTGCAAACACTTTATTTACAACTCTGCTTTGCAGAAAGGCCAAAAGTTATTTGGCCTTAGTTAATACATTAAATCGGGTCCATTACAATCTCATAGCACCAACAGCAAATAAACATCCTCTGTCTTACAGTGGATTTGCCAGTTAAAGCTCTGAGAATAGATGAGAGTGTGATGAGATGAAATGAGGATGGGGATAAATGAGACAACAGTATGGGCTCATTGTGCTACTCTGCTTTGCAGCCAACAATGAATCATTAAATAAAATGCCCCTTGAGACAGAGGAGGCTCTTTTGTTCCCAGAGATTAGTGGATTCTTCAAATGCCAAGTGGAAGAGTACTCTGCCAAAGCACTTCCCCTCAGTCAGCTTTGTCACCAAGATGTGACACTGGCTTTTTTGATTAGTTACTGCTGCAGAGTGTATTGTAGTGATAGCTCTTCATCTTCAGTACTGTTAACACATTTCTGTCATTCTACTACTTTTAGAAATATTGAGTCAGTAGAACTATATATTGACGATGATTAACTTGCTTTCTTTGCCTTAATTGACCCATGAAACGCAAAGACGAATGTTTTTAAAGGAGGGTGTATGTTTTCTATTTTAGTAGGGTAAAGAAAGGTAGTGAGTACTTGGACGTAATAATCCAAGTAACTGCAGAAAATCAGATTTTGTCACTAATCTGATCAACAAGCATACATGCACTTAGGTAATCATATAATGGAAATCTCTGGGTTTTCATGATTCAGGCAATAATCAGCAGCAGTGTACTGCAAACCAGCCATTCTCTTTTTGTCTTTCACTTTCAATGCATCATTCAGTAAATTCTATGAGATATTAACACCTTTTTTTTACATAAAACATGTTTTGTGTTCATGATTTTTCCCAACTGTAGGTTCATGTAAGTGTTTCAAGCATATTTCAGACTATGAAATAGACTATGCTATGATATAGTCAGCTCCTTTAAAGAAGCCCCAAAATCCTACAGTGCAGAACTGCCAATATTTGTAAGTGTCATAATATAAAAATAAACCCAGCTTTAATTAAAATAAGAGAAGTGGCAAGTAGCCACTTCTGGACAGCTCTATTCTCTATTGTTTATGTGTACTTATGATTTCTGGACCATTAACCGATCTAGCAAATCAGCGTATGCAGTTTATGTGACCACTATAACTGCAGAAATCCAGCTATGATAGTGTTAATTGCATGACAACACAGTGTTGGCTGCTCACTTATACAGAGAGTTTTGATGCTTTTTAAATTCTACTGTTATCTTCAACACAGATCTTAGGAATCTCACATCTAGCATTAATTTTATATTAGCATTTGCATTTCTGGAAGCCACAGAGAAAAAGTAAGCACACTCACGGATGCAGATCGGCAGCTGTCCAGACCAGTTGTGGTCTTGCTGGCAGATGCGCACTGAGGAACCAATGAGACGGAAGCCTGGGTTGCACTGGTATACCACTGTGTCCCTGTAGCCAAAATTCTCCCCAACTACTTGACCATTCACAATCTGCTCAGGCAGCCCACAGTGTCCCCCTAGAGGGAGTAACAGCATGACACTAAGCACAATTTGAAGAGAAAGAGGCCTAAGTTCTTGTTTAATTAAACACGCAGATGTGAACAGTTGGCACATCTGAGCAAATGGAACTGCAATATTAACACAGTGCACTTTAAGAAAGGCTGTACATTTGTTTTTTAAATGTCAGAAACATTTAGAGAGATTATAGTAATTTTTAAAACATGATACACACTCACGGTCAGTGCTCTGAAGTGGATCCTTTAAAATAAACTTAAATAAAAAGCTGTTGGTGTAATCATTTTCAGTGACAGGCTATGCTTCTCAGATTTACTGCTATACCCAAACAAAGTCAGTAGAAAAATATCTGTAGTTTATAAACTGCTAATAAGAAATGAATATTATTCAAAATAATTGAGACCAAGTTTATGCTTTTAGCAGGATAAATAACATATTGTGTCTGTTAGGCTGGGGGTTGGTGTGACCAGTGGCTTTTAACATGCGCGCAGGTCTGGCATACTGATTTATTTTCCTTTATTCTTCGGCCATTTTGAGACATCTTATGATATGTTACACATGTCTTAAGTTGTTTAAGTATTTAATGTAAAGTCAGCCTACTGTAGTTAGCCTAGCTACTGTTCAGACCACTAATAAGAGCTATTATTCATGCTTTTGGGCCATTCTTAAATATAGCTTCTATATGAGCAATTTTCCAGGTGTATCTCATTATTCTATGCTAGAATAAAAATGCTATATCAGCACATATTGTGATTCATTTATTGAGCTTTGTATGCATTATGAATAAATGCCTTATTTCTTTTATATTAAGTATGTCATAAACCTGAGCACTAGAATTTTAAAAATCTACCTAGGCATCGTGTTTCGGTTCCACTCCACAGACCAGATGACAGGCACTCCCTCACAGTAGATCCCACCAGCATGTAGCCAGTATCACACATAAAGATGGCTGTGGCCCCAAAGGTGGTCTGTGTTCCAATCTTCTTTCCATTGGCAGGTGTGGGGAGTTCCCCACAGGAAATGACTAAAACGGGAAAATAAGGGCAGATGGAACAGTGAGGTGTTAAAAGAGAAAAGTTACACAACTGAACACCAGCTTGTTCAAGTTGAAATCAATATTATGTCTTCTCTAAAACACATGACAGCAGAGGTGAGAATTGGTTAAATTAAGTAAAATTTAATTTGAAGAAAATTTACAGACCTATTATATCACTATGCTATGTCACTATGGCCCATAGACCATGCTATATCCAATGTCACTTATCCTGCATGTGCGGACTATATAAAACTTATTTCACAAAAAAGAGTAAAATATACAATCAACGTACAGGTATTTAATGAACTGCAACTCAGATTGATATCAATGCACATTTCCTCAACTCAAAAAGTAATTTAGCTTTAGATTTAATGTCTTAAAATACATTATTAATTGTCAGCATTTTACTACACAAAAACTATTCAAAGAAATTAAACAGAACTTAGAAAACTCCCTTCACTTTTATTTACTTTCTATTTATACTCAGTAACAATACCAACTTTTCTAACAATATGGCATATGTTAATACACAACAGCCTTCATCAGGGGAACTAGTTTAACTTAACAGGGTATGTTAAAACCTGTAACTAATAGTCACTAACCAGTGGAAACATAAAGAACTACATGTGTCATTTCATTCTTTTTTCCATACAACTGAATTACAAGCTGGGTTATAAGCCCAGGTTTAGAATTTCCGTGTGGGCATCCAAGTGCTAAATCATTATACCTGGCAAATAAATGGGCAAAACGGGCAACATTATACAGACCTTTGGCATGGCGTGACAAGAAAAGAACAGAGCCCTAGTACAGTCTTGTGGAATGATTGTCATCATAATACAAGTGTGGTCAACTGATTCCTCAAAATGCTAAATTCTAGGCAGGAGTTGAGATCTGGCTTTTTAAGATATGATCAGTTAAATAAAAAGAGTGGTTGCTCAGGCAGCACAAGTGGCTTTTAGTAGCCTACATCTGTGGCGACATGAGCTTTAGTCCTAAAGGTGACTTCACGACTTTATGTGTTTTAGGGAGAGGAGACTGGATGAGGTCTAACGGTATAACATAAACACATCCAACCATGCCTTCCAATGGACTGGTACTAGCATGCACCAGTTGGGTACCAGGTTAAACTTATGAACTCTTCTGCAGCCCTGACTAGGAAAGCTGGGTATTAAATTTCAGGATAAAAACCACAATACTTTAAATAAGAAGAGCAAAAATTACGGCTACTCAGTAGGCTGTTTTTTTTTTTTTTATATAATATGTTGCGTTTTGACCAAATTGGTTATATAAAGGCAAAATGTAAATATAGCTGGTAAGGACTTGTCTTACTCTGACAATGAGGCCTCTCGTTCTTCCAGCTCCACACCCCATTGGCCATGCACTGAATGTGGGCAGGTCCCAAACGGTAAAAGCCAGGGTCACAAGTAAAGATGATTTTAGTTCTGTACTCATAATGTGACCCATTGACAATACGCCATCGTCCATGTTCCAAAGAAAAAGATCCAATGCTTGGGCAAAGAACAACTATAAAAAAAGCAAACACATGTTTTATACATTTACATCTGTGAAACAACATTTCAGTCATGTGGAAGTAAATGTAAGTGTAAGTATGGGTGTAGCAGACACATTAACTTCATCATTTTATTGTCAGTGTTATTAGTAGAAATATCTGAATTCTAACTTAAAGCAGTCACACTGCCTTTAGCAGAACAGGTTGTGTAATAATAGCAAGATAGCAGGAGATTCATAGAAGCTTCGTGTGGATGTGGGGGTCGGTGCTTCACTTGCACTCTTTTATTACCAATACAACAGACCCTAAACGTTTCACAGCAGTGGGCTAAACCAGTGTGTGGGTGGCTTGTCTAAGGAAAAACATTGCTTTAGTCATTCTAGTGTTAAACATTTACATTTACGGCATTTAGCAGTTAAAAGTACTCAAATACAAAGCCTGGTCAATCTCCACTGCCTATTCATGAACCATTTAATTAAAATAGCTGGATATATGGATAACCAAGCATACTGTTATCCACATGTAGCATGCTGGAGGCTCTTTTAGTGTCAGTGGTTCAGTCTGTTATAGACTCTTAACAATGTCTAACTACTTTTCTTCTTTCTCTCCGACCTTGTGTGCCAGTACTAGCTCCAGCCCACACACTGAGATATGCTTTCATCTTAACCCCAACCAAGCTTCTCTTCTGCCATATCAGACGACTATCCGGACAAGGACTCAAGATCCTAAAGTCACTAGGCATACAGGACTAAATAATGCCTATATGCATATATAATTTAATATATTATGCAATATTTCTCTTAATTATTGGCTTATATGCTATAACTTTTATATTATCTATTTTATTACACTCTTTACAATATTTCATTTTAATATGATAATTTGGTCGATTCTTACATATAACAGCTAAGTCACCCAAGGAAGAGACCCTGCTTGAGTCTTGGCCCCTTCCAAAGTTTCTTCCTTACAACTTTTAGAGTTTTTCAATGCCATTGTTGCTCTAGACTTGCTCAGTTTGGGATTGGCCATATAAAATTGTAAAGCTGCTTTGAGACAATGCTCCACTGTAAAAAAAAGTTATAGAAAAAAAAGCTGACTTGACTATTTGAAGACTCTAACACAATTAAATTTCCAGGATTTACATTTATTTTATTTTATACTTTTCTGTTTTGTGGTTAAGAAATCTGTGTCATACCTTTACAGGGTAATAAATAACTGTTTTGGTATGCAGAAGGGATACTAAAGTTACAAGATTCTGAGGTGCAGGTTTATGTGTTGCAGAAGCTCTCAGTGTCTATGTATACAATTTGTGTGCGTGTGATCTAACGTGAAGAAAGGCTTGATACCAGAGCAGCGAGGAATCTTGTTGTGGTTGCTCCAGGTGCTGTCAGGCTGGCACACGGCGCTGGTCAGTTCCTTGGAGGAGAGCCTATAGCCATCGTTACAGAAGTAGGTCACACGTGTTCCCACTGAGTAATCCACAGCCAGCACTCCACCATTCACCGGTGCCTTGGGTACCCCACATGATACAGCTGTGAGGAGAGAGGAAGCTTTAAACATTTAACTCTTAGGGTTATGATATTAAGGCTTTTGGTCACTGCATTACTCAAGCATTAGCTACTCAGTAAATCAATAATAGTGCATCTGCTTTTAATGTGTGCAATGCTTGGTGACAGACCAATGCACAACAGGCTCTGCAAAATGGCAATATCACAATTAAAGATGTACCTGAATAAAATCACACAGAAAATGGCATTATATAATCTTAGAGGCGCGGAAGTACCACAAAATCAAGATTTGATCAGTCTTCATTGTGCTGCTGTCTGAACCTTGTCGAGCCTACCAGCAAATTGGAAATTCTTATCTTGATTGCTGCCCCATTCTCCTTTTATTTTTCTGCCATGGGAGCATAAAGGCCATCAGCCCACCAATTTTTTAAGACTCAAATATGAAACATGGTCTAAGCATGGAGATACAATGCACCTTAAACCATCTTCCCTTGACAGCTGCTTTGAAAAACAGTTTTATTTTACAGTATTTATCGCAAAAATACAAATCAGAGATAACACTTTTCACTCTTAGGCCATCACACTTTGGTGAAGACATCAGACATGGCCTTTTTGGTTTGCATTAGGACACCAAGAACAGCCAAATTGCCTTGAACACTTTATATAAGTTACAAAGTCATTTAAGTGTCACTTGGTGTTAGGATGTTAGTGCTACAAAAGCCATAGCCTCTGAGGGTTTAGAGCCGATGCTGTCACATTACCATGAGGCGGGAAATGGCCATGAGTGCACTGACTCAGAAACTATTTACACACGCTTTGCTCCTTCTGTACAGAGAGTTGGATATGAAAAGATAGGTGGTGCAAAATAAATGACACAGATGGAGACTCTGCAGATTAGTCATTAATGTGACAGATCAAACAAATCATAAATAACCAGCAAGAGGGACTGAGCAGCATGAGCCATTCCATTAGGAATCTTAATTTGGGACCATATAAGCTTGTTAGTGAAGCTGGTTCTGGACAGTACAGGCTTACAGAATTAACATGTGATGGCATTAAACACCCTTGGACTGCAGAGGAGAATGTTTAGTGGACTTGCTGACATATCATGAAGATCATATCCAAGGGTATATGGACATACTGGAAACAGATTTGCATTACATATAAAAACTAAATAAGCTTTGCTAAGATGCAAAATTTTCTGAGACAAAGTTGAGAAAATTAGCTAAGAAGCAATTGTTCTGCTGAACTCATTAAAACAATCCGCTCCCATAAACCATCCATAAAGCCAAGTAAAATGTTTGTAGTTAATAAGCATAATCACACACTGGAAATATTAGAAAATATTTGGTTTACAAAACTATCACACAAATTTCACAAATTTTCATGAGCAGTTTATAAAGCGGTCAGAATGTTACAATAGCCAGCCATTCTTATGAAAGTTGTGAAAGTGACAACTACATACAGTATACATTACTACAAAACAGTATGAAAACTACATAAATAGTAAGTAATGATCACTATATAAGTAGTAATCAGCATCAGCATTTTTATTCTTTTTGCTATAATAACATAGGTCTACATCATTTTGAGTACAATATAACTTGATCTTTATGTATTTTATTTTAAAAATCACATCTATTTCCTTTAGTCACATATCACCTTTTTTCATAAATTCTTATAGCAAAAACATTACATAACATTATTAGGTAGATATACTGATTACACAAAAAGGTAATTAATGCACAGAAAAACAAGCTGAATACTTAAAAATAAATGATGAATATGCAATCGGTATATCTAATAATTACTTAAATACATTTTCTCTTTTCTCTCAGAGCTGATGTTCTGTGCTGGTTCTGGCACGCACGCCTGGATGTTCTTCCGGCTCGGCATCACTCTGATGGTCTCCAACAGCTGAGGCAGGTCCCACCAGAGTGCAGGAACTCCCTCCATCGGTTGGACAGTAGGAGATGATGTGACTCCAAGGACCTCCCTCTAAGGACTCATTATATAATCAATTTTGTTTTATAATTTAGATTATTTGATATTTTTTCTATTACTAATTTAAATTGTATTACTAATTTGTTATTTATTTAAAACTAATTTTGTTATGATTTAATATACATTTAGTATTTATTTAATTAACATCTAGGCCGCCCATAGAGGATGGGTCTTGGTCCTCCCGAGGTTTCTTCCTACCATTTTAGGGAGTTTTTCCTTGCCACTGTCGCCCTAGGCTTGCTCAACTTGGGATTGGCCTTTTAGATAATGCATAATTGTAAAGCTGCTTTGAGACAGTGCAACGTTTAAAAAGCGCTATATTAATAGAATTTAATTGAATTGAATTAATAAGAAGACTGCTTATTGACATTTTATGGTTATATAAGCAGCATGAAAATCACCAATGGTTTTGGTTTTGACATCTGAAGTTGATGTCAGAAGGTGCCATGCATTCACTCAAGCTAAGCTAAATGTATGACATATTTATCTGCTGAAGTCACCAAGTCATCAACAGAGTTACTTCGTTCAAGGCTAAAGGAAAACAACTGACTCCCAGTACCACATTTACACATCATAAGAGAGAGAAAAACCTTTCAAAATGTTTCCGTATTTGGAGTATACTGCATTAACACCTAATAACTTAATCAATGGAATGTGATAGTCATGTAACTGGTGTTCAAAGCTTCAGAGGGGTAATAAATTAGTTTCCATTTCTATTGCTCACTTCATAAGGAAACTTATGAGTTCACAAGAACCTTTCTCCAAGAAATCTAATATAATGATCGTCGCCGGACTTTATGGGTAACCTGAAGGTTACATCAATGCTTCTAGAACAACAAAGTAGTTACACAAAATTCCCTTGTTTCTTGTAACTTTGAGATAGCAAAGTGATGGCAGGACATTGTACAAGGAAATAATGGCCCTCTAGACAGATTTTTTTTTGATCCATAAATAAAATATTAAGTATAAACATTTTGTTAATCCTTAGAAAGTGTTGCTCCTCCAATTGCATATACAATTGGGACTCTTTGTCTCAAATGGAACAGTTTGTTAGAGCTACGGATCAATATAGGGAGTGCTTCAAGTAAGTGTGTACCAAATTTCTTGCTCTATCACATGAGAAGTTGAAAGCTGGCATCCTTGCTGGCCTGCAAATTAGGCTTTGAATTAAAGACAGAGGATTCATCAATACCATGAAAACCTTAGAAAAGGATGCTTGGTCTGCTTTTTCTGACATGATTCCAGGCCTTCTTGGCAACTTTAATTTCAACCTTTAAGTTCAAATGCTTCAAGAATGCTTCCAACAAGATATCATGACCATGGTAAACCGATATGAAGGTAGATTGAACACAGCATGACAAGCGTGGTCATAAATATTCCAGAGCATAAAAGAAGAGAAAATCTCTCCCTACCAATTAAAATGTACACAACTATTGCTCTCTTGGTTAGACAATACAAACTTTTTGCATAAAACAAATATATTACATGCTATATATTACATGTTACTTCAGAACATCTTATTAGCCTTGACATTTGTCTTAACGATACTTTATAAAACTTTTCTTATTTGTAAAAAAAAAAATATATATATATATATATATATATATATATTTGGAAGCAGCACTCAGTAGTAAAATCTGCAAAAATAATTTGGTCAGCAGAAAACCTTTTTCAAATGTAGACCAGTATAATTTATGTAAAATATATGAAAATAGTGAACTTTTTACACAGTATTGTGTACACTCAAAATCCATATGAAACAATGCACATACCCTGGCAGGTGGGTACAGATGCATCCCAAGTGTAATAGCCATAAGGTGATTTCTTGCAGATAGCTGTGCTCTTGCCAATCAGACGATACCCACGATCACAGGCCCAGCGTACCTGGCTGTTCAGATGGCCTCCTGTTTGACTGCTGATGGAGCCATGCACAGGGGAATCTGGGGTGCTGCAGTACAGAGCTGCACAAATACAGACAGACAGAAGGGAATCCCCATCAGCTCCTTAATCACCTCCTAGAAGAGACAAACATCCTGCGGGCCATGTCAGCATGCCTTCTGCCATTAGTTAAGCAGCTACCCTTTACTTTGTAAATATTGTTTTTCAATGTAATTTTAATCTGTTCATACAACATGTTCTGTGAAGGACGCTGTTTCAAATACTGGAGGTTGCGATTTATAATTGTTAGCAATTTTATAGGCATCTAAATATATATCTGACTATAAATCTTCCTGGCTAAATATGTATGCTATATATCTCCCTGGCAGTCATTCAACCAAAAAAACAAGAGATTGGAATCATGGTTGGAAAAGGTAACTGATACACCATTTGCTTTTGAGACCCAATATGAGTAAGTCATTTATCATCCATAACACATCTCATAACAGACTTCTACAGCTGAACAGTGCCCTCACACTGAACTTCACTTGGACTGTAATGGACCATGAACCACGGGCCTGAGTTGATTCCATGCTTTAACCATGAATCTTATTTCCAGGGAGTTTGGAGTTGAGAGAAGTATTTTGTGAAAGAAAGTAATATCTTGGGAGAGAATGTGTCTGTACCTGCTCTGTGACTCCCCCTCCAGTCAAAATCACCACAAACTGTGTCTAAACTGAAGTTCACTCAGAATGAGAAGCTTTAATCTCGGGGACTGTTGGACTGGTGGCCATACTGCACAGAGCAGATAGTCCTGATTGAAAGCAGTTGCCTACTTTCAAAGGAAAAAAAGTGTAAAACTGGCCAACTCATTCCTTTGGGAGCGAAGGGCGAGCCACACACATGTCTCATGACACTTCAAATATTTGCCCAAATGTCTCCTGCATACTTGTAAGATAATTATGCTCACATTAATATCCTGTCTCTTTGGTTGAGTTCTCTTGCCATCATGTTGTACTCTCAGTCACTGGTGGACCCATAATAGTTGTACTTTTATAATAACCTTTATAATTCATTATGAGGAAAATAATTAGATTTGTAAATGGATTGAGTGGAAATTTTTAGCTGAAATACAGTGGGTACGGAAAGCATTCAGACCCCTTTAAATTTTTTACTCTTTGTTTCATTGCTGCCATTTGCTAAAATCAATCAAGTTAATTTTATTTCTCATTAATGTACACTTAGCATCCCATATTGACAGAAAAATAGACATTTGGAAATGTTTGCAAATTTATTAAAAAAGAAAAACTGAAATATCACATGGTCATAAGTATTCAGATCCTTTGCTCAGTATTTAGTAGAAGCACTCATGAGTTAGTACAGCCATGAGTCTTCTTGGGAATTATGTTACAAGTTTTTCACACCTTAATTTGGGGATTCTCTGCCATTCTTTCATGAAGATCCTCTCCAGTTCCATCAGTTTGGATGGTGAATGTTGGTACACAGCCATTTTCAGTTCTCTCCACAGATGCTCAATTTGGTTTAGGTCACGGCTCTGGCTGGGTCAGTCAAGAATGGTCACAGAGTTGTTCCAAAGCCACTCTTTTGTTATTTTAGCAGTGTGCTTTGTTAGGGTTCGCGCCATAAGCCTGTTTTGTTTTTCGCCGCAGTTTATTATTTATCCCCGCTCCCATAATATTCTGTTTCTATTTTTTCTTTCCACGCCGTCACGGCATTTGTTTTCATTTACCGCGGTGATCTATTGGTTAGTTCCTTTTCGTTATGCACATTCGTTACTGTTTCTCCCTCCTGTTGTGCGTGTTTTATGTTACTTTAGCTTGTATTGCTTTTATCAGCTGCTAGACTCACGGTTCTTAGATGTTGTTAAGAGTCGCAGGTGATTGGAGCTGACCCCGGATCTGCGGCTGGAGGGGTTGCCTCCTGATGCCAATAGAGGACGACGCGGATCCTGCCAATCCTCGGCTATTAGAGGCCGTCCCTGGATCCTGATTTCCTTTTCCCCCCCTTTTTGTTCTTTTATTTTCTTTTCGTTCAGACACTTTTTAGTTTCACTTTTTATTTATTCTTATGCCGTCACATGGTCCGTCGGCTTGCAGGCTGGTGAAGCGGACTCCTGACTCCAAGCTGTTCATGCAGATCCTTAGCACCGATGTTAGTGCGTGGATCCTTGGCACCTGAGCCGTGTATGGACCTGCAAAGCCTGCGCCACGCATCAGACCCTCGGCATCCACGTCGGGTTACGAGCCCTCAACACCCAAGCTCCCGCGGACCCTCAGCACCCGACTCATCCTGCGGACCCTTGGGACTCCAGCCGTGGGCGGACCCCAGCACCTTGGCCGCTCTATGGACCCCCGGCACTCTTTTTACCTGTGTTATGCCTGACCTCCCTTTATGTAAATAAATGTTATTTCGTTACGTTGTGTTGTGGTCTGTCTGTGGATACTGCATCCAGGGCTCTGATGTTTCACTGCTGGGATTGTATAGGGCAGGTGATGAGCAGTGCCTGGTTTTCACATACCGAAAGTTTAATCTTCGTCTCATCAGACCAGAAAATCTTTCATGCGTTTTTGGCAAGCTCTATGCAGTCTTTCATATGTCTCACATGCACAGCTTGTGAGTGTCACTGCAAAGGGTCTAAATGGTCTTTATGACCATGTGATATTTCAGTTTTCCATTTTTCCATTTTTAATAAATTTACAAAAATATCTAAATGTCTGTTTTTTCTGTCAAGATGGGATGCTGAGTGTACATTAATGAAAAATAAAATTTTAGATTAATGTTTTTTTTTAGAAAATAAGATTTTAGCAAATGGCTGCATTGAAACAAAGAGTAATAAATTTAAAGGGGTCTGAATACTTTCCGTACCAACTGTATATAACTGAGGTTTGCCTTACTGGCACTGAACACTTTGTATTATATACTTTGATAAAGCAACCGGTATGTGATATTACTTACATTTTTGATTTTTGTATTTAAGAAGAAGAAAAATATTCAGTTTTAATTTCTCAGTTAGAATTCTCGGTCTCTCTCAACAGTGTAAACCCCAATTTCCCAAAGGGTGTATTTGTAACTACAAGAATATGCCTTCATGCTATAGAGGTATGTCAGTAAAATACCCCCTTAATCTGGTTGCACAATTACCCATGTACCTCCTTAAGACGGGTGACATATCTAAAATTCTTTGCAACTCGACTTGCATTTTAAACTGCACAGTGCTAAGTTATAATATCACTCCAGTAAGATTAAAACAAGAATGTTCGACTACTATAACTAGAGACAGTGAAAAACAGTAAAATTACTCTGTACAATCAACATATTGTTGAACATACTGTGCTACTAACTTACATATTGTTTACTTAATTTTACAAATGATGTATTTATAAAATGTCTAGATGTTCATGAAAATTACTATAGCCCAAAGCATCAGAAACTGTGTTGGACTTACACATGGCTAGATCACAAGGAGGCCAACGTGAGTTAGCTGTTAATACAACCTGTTACTATGGAAACAAGTAAAATATTCAGAGAAGCACACTGATATAAACATTTGATTTGCACTGCAGTTTTAGTGTAGGGCAATCAGTCAACATGTTCTGACCAATCAGAATCCAGATTTCAACAACTTCATCAACTTTCTATATCGATATTACATGTTCACTTCTGTGCTTTTGTATAAATGCTTCTCTAGTTCTGTATGTCTACTGTGCTAGAAGAGCTTTTTAGCAAGAGCAATCAATATGACGTGGTACAGGACTGTAAAAAATGGGAACTCCTTAGCCATAGGCATCTGTGCTTGTGAGACTGAGAAAGCTAAATTAGCCTTTTTGCTGGATGGGAAGCGTCACACTCTTATCTTTCCTGAGGCACTTCCATTGCAGACATCTAGACAAAAGAAGGCATTTGGTGCACCTCTCTAATTATATTTAATCAGGTACAAATGCAGTCCCTGACTCCGTATTTCGAAAGCATGTTAACTGTGGTCCTTACTGTGGTCTGTTTTGTGGCTGATATGCAAAATGGGAGACTCTGCAAGTGGCTCATACTAAATTAAGCAAAGACTCACCCTAACAATTCAAATTATGTTTTTATACTAAATTCCTTAGCCACAATTAAGTACAGTAATACACATTCATCATTAATATAGCCAACTCAAGTGGTGGCATAGAGAATTTCATTTAAAACTGATGCCAGTCCTGGCATTAGACACAAGCATTTAAATATATTGCATTATAATGAACAGAAACGACTTCTACACCTAGATTTTAACAAATTTATTTTAGTTTATTTACTTAACATTTAATTTAACCTGGCAAGTCATTATGAACATATTCCTATTTACAGTGGTGGCCTGGAAAGCAGCAGATGCTGCTTGAGGAATGACATAATTCCAACTGTCTTTAATGAAACTACCCTAAGGAAATTATGGGTTTTATTTGTTTTAATTAGTACCATCCTCTATTACTTTCTGTAATTTAAAGTATATTTGAAGTATTCCATAGGGCCTAGGAATAAAAAAGTGGAATTCCACAGTAATAACAATGAAAAATGCTGTAATGAGGTTCATCTTGATATCACATGGTTCTAAGCCTTGGCACCTAAATAAAAACTCAATAACCACTGTCTGCTCTAAGAGAGCCAGAGAGCCACCAGGATAAGTCATTACTCCTGTTCTTACTCTAATGTATATATGCAAACGTAACCTACATACATACATAGAGACAGTCAGTCATCACCATCTTATTCATTCCCCTATGCATGCTTTTTCTTCCCCTCTGACTTACTGAGACATGTTGATAGCATATATGAAATATGAAGTAAGCACTGGAACAAGAGAAAATACCTAGTACAGGAAAACACTTTTGGGTAAACCCAGGAAAGACATAGCGTCACACTTCAACATAGCTCTTTATGCAGCATATGCACATTTACTTTAAAGCAAACATGCACACCCCACATATACATGCATATATACTGTCTTCATGTGCTTTTACTGGTATCATATAAATGCCTTTAGATGCGTGACATCTCTGCAAGAGTTCTTAAAGAAAGTTTTCAGAAAAAAACTGTAAAAAATTTTTTTCAGAAAAAAACTGTAACATCCCAAATTTCAGATATTGTGTTAATAACATACTTGAAAATAATGCTAGTGACCAATTAAAGGTAATTCATTACTTTTCTTAATACCACTGGCTGATTCAGGCCACTACTGATTTATATATTTATATATGCTAGTTGGATAATACTTAATATGTTCTATATAATGGAGAATAGTTGAAAAAGAAAATGAGTATATTGCTGAGCACATGAAGGCAGTAATAATACCCCTGCTTCTATCCACATGCTTGCTCAAATTGGAGAGCAGAAAATAGCATGCAATTGAAAAAGTGAATTAAGTGGATACATACTTTGATACTCACCGACATAGCGGATACGAAAGCCCTTCTTATTGGTGCCATGGTCAGCCGACCAGCGTAGCAGGAGTTGATGGCCAGAGGTGGTGATGTTGAAAGGAGTGGCAAGGTCACCACTCAGGGTGGCCAGGGTCTGACTGTGAATTGTAGGACCTTGGAGACATAGAGATAGTGTGTGTGAGTGCGAGAGAGTAACACCGATATGACGAACAAGAAAAAAAAGGAGAGATAACCTAACGATCCTAATACATTTTGTCCATCACAATAACGCAATGCAGTAATATCATTCTTAAAAAAAAATCAGATTTTAAAGGTTGGAACACCTTAAAAAATACAACAAATGAAGAAATACTGCTATAACTTGACAATTATACCAATTCTAAGTTGGCAATGTGGCTAAAATGTTCACATCATATTAATTAGTCAATAAATAAGTCATCAAGTGCCTGATATGGATAAAGGTCAAGAAAGGCTGCCTTGATGAAATACAGTTACCTGTACCTGTACCTGTAAATATCCTTAATTATAGCACTATAGCTGACTATGATACAATGGTTCAACTAATCACAATTTATATCATAGCTTAAATATGTTGCGTAAATTTACATTTGTGTTTTATAATTATAGGATACAATTACAAATGGTATTTAAAATGTTGTAATACAGTAATGTGTGACATGTTATGGGTAAAAGAGAACTGTACCATCAAAAACTTCTAGAATGTCGTATTCCTTTTCAGTTTGGAAGAATTCAAAGTGCAGGGTGATGTTGTAGCCTTTTTCTACGTTAATGCTCCATGAACACATCTGTAGATTGGGGTAACTATCTGGATATCCAGGGCTTAGGATCACACCCGTTGAGTCAAACCGCACATCATGAGCTGGACATTGCACTGATAGAGCAAACAGAAGAGTAGCAGAATGTTTTAGACGTGTAAAGCTTTTATATACTGCCACCTCACCTTTTGTCACAGTTTAATAATGAAAAATAAGTCCTGGTTTGCCTGGTTTCATTTTTATACATTAAAACCTTCAACAGGAGATACCTTAGGTTAGGATAAGTGACATATTGGTCCAACCCTTCAAACTGCAAGATCGTGCATATAGGTGGATATAGATATATATCAGAGATAATTGCAAATTGTCAATGACAACTTTGAGGGACTTACAAATCATTATTGCTAAATTAGTCAGTCCATGCATGTGACAACCATACACAAAGCTAATCTGAATGGCATGATGGTAAAACAGAAACCATTTCTAAAAAAACTAACTCTGAGCTTTACTTACACCGCTGATGCCATGTGGTTTTATGTTCAGATGAAACCAAGATTCCAGACTCCAGACACTAAAGTCTGAACATCTGGTTACGTCAACAGCCAATCAAGGCTGTGCATCCATGAGCAGAGGCAGGGGTTAGAGTTTAAGATTACAGAGGTATAAATATGCATGTTACTATAATAACGTGCATTTTGGTGATTCAGATGTTGTTATTAAATGGTGCATTTCATTTAAATTATACCTAATCTTCTTAATTTTTGTCTTAACTCACTGTAGTAACAATGGAAAATGATTTTAATGTGTTTTACTGTAAGGTAAAAGAGTAGTTCAAATAGTACTCTTTCAAATGGATTTGATGATTTTCTCTAGGCACTCTACCTCCACCAAACAAATAATATTCACTACTTATAAAAAAAGTTCATTTTCATATCTAATCAAAAGATTTATCAGATTTGAGGAATATATGAAATAACAAAAAAATACTGCTCACAAAAGTTAGGGGATATTTCATTTTAAAATATCCGATAATTTTTGTGAGCAGTGTATCTCTTCTAGCCAACAAGGGAAGCCAGCAACCATTAGGCAAATCCAATGCTGAAACACACAGCATCTTTTATTAACATCTTAGTTTATCACCAGTTTAACAGCAGTCACCAAACTGCTCCATCCATCGCACATATCAGTCTCTAAATAGAAGGGACAGAACGACAGTAGTTTGTGACAGTATAAAGTCTTTAAACATCTAACCTTGACATGAGGGAGGAGGGCCATCCATCTGCAGCCTCTCGCCAAGCCTGCATGTTAGAATCTCACTTCCCATCAGAGTGAATCCAGGGTGACAATGGTAACGGATTATGTCACCTAAGTGCGTGAAAGGGAGTGAGAGAGTGAGGAAACAATGATTAAGCAATTGTTTAATTAAGAGGGACAGCTCACCTCCACAGCCTTAATGGAGATGGATACCAAATTATCTATTAAAAAAGTTAACTGAGCTGTAAACCTGCACGGTGAAGTGATATGTGAACAAACTTTAATTTGTTGGCAACCAGATTAAAAAAGTCTTAAGGCGAGTTTCATTGATCTTTCTTATTGACCCCATCATCCATACCTTCCAATCTAAGAATAATCATACATCAGCCAGTAAAAAGCCAGAGCACGATGATGTATGAGGCTGTTTCATGCGGAGATTGCACATAGTGGAGTTACTGTGTGGATGGTGGCCAAGGTGATTCCATCTCATTTACTGTAATGGCCCACTTTCTGTATCACCAATCCAATTTTAGCAGAGGGCTGTTCTTGTACAATGTGTACATTTACTCACAGCTAGAACAAGTCTGAATCTAGATATAATGGCCTAGTCTGACTTAGCTGGAAAACACTCACTGGCTACTTTGAAGCTAAGTAGATCTTGATGTTCAAATACAAAATATTATATTTATAATGTGACAACTAAAATTGGTTAGGGAATGCTCTATAATTCCATGTAAGAAGATACACCTAAAATAGATAATCTTCCAAATATAATTACAGTTCTAAATAAATGTAACAAATTAACCATGTTACCAGTGTGTAACCAATGCAAATGAGCATCATTCAGTTGTTACAGAATGCTTGTTTAATATCTGCTATTAATCAAAAATAAGAAGTAAATATAACTGGAATTTTCACATCAGTATGATTCTATTTGGGATTAACTTGGCAAAATATAAGGCTACACTGGAGTTATGCTGGATATGCTGCAGAGCAAAATAATTAAGGATTTAGCTAAAGATAATGAATGATATAATAGATCAGGAAGTAAAGAAAAACCAAAGCACATAAATTAAAGTATTATCTTGAGTAAGTAAATTAACTTGAAATTGGTAACTCTGCTACGTCCCCAAAAGGTTACAATCAACACCAACATTAAACTTGCATTTAGACTAGTGATTTTAATCACACCTAGAAAATATTTATTCTTCAAATTGTATCCACAGTTGGGTCTCTCTCTCCCCTGGCCAAGGACATTTATCAAAAGCACTGCATCTGTTAAAGCTGCTAATGTTGTGGGTGACTCATCACAGCCATCAAACAAACTTTTCTGCCCTACTGGCAAATGGTACTTTACCATCAGTGTAATCGGAATACTGAACTGACTCACTTCCCCCCTTACATTCCTGTACATATATCTTAACTTTAAAAATACTTATACACTGTTAAAACTCTTATACATTGTGTTTACATTTATGCATGCTACTGCAATATAATTTTGGTTTATATGATTAACATTAGTTTTCTTCTTATATTAGTCAGCTAGCACAACACTGTCAGAATTATGTATTGTGAAGAGAGAGAAATTACAGTTATACTGTTTCATAAATACTTTACCAACTTTAAACTTTAAAGTTAACTATTTACTACAAATACTATTTACTACAATTAACTATTTAGCTAACACAGTTTACAAATGGACTGTTTATCATTTTAGCATACAGTTATAAAGGCGACAGCTGTGACTGACTTAATTACTTTACTTAGGTTAAATCACATTAGCACTGGAACACTTTTTTGCAGTATTCTTGGAGCAAAAAGCCTCTTCAGTTCAGCATTGCTGGAAGACAATAAAAGGCATCTTACCTATCTCAAACTCGTTGTCTTCCATTAGCGCATCTGCATTGGCCACCTCAAGTGGTGCCTGGCACACTCGTAACTGGTAAGCTGAAGCCAAAGAGAAATGATGATGAAGCTATAGAACACATTTTGGTGACAACACACAACAGGGAGAACCATCTGCTTAAGGTAAAAATGACTAAAAATGATTGACTTAAAAAAACAATCTATGGGCAAAGATCCATAAAGCAGTAGGTAAAGTTAAAAACTAGAAAAGTCTTGTAAAGGCCTAATCAGCATGCATCAGTACCACCGCTGTCTAAGCTGGCCATTTGCATAAGGGTGTTGCACAAAAGTGAGGTGGAGGCCACACTGAGCTGGCACTGAAGCAGAGCTAATAGCAGGGGCACCTGCAGTGGCAGCTAATGATGTGATTAAATATGGTGACACTGCAATGTGTAGAAAGATGACTATCACTGTGCTCTGCAGAGAGCACCCAAACACCACTCTACAGTAACTTCTAACATCTCCTATACTGTCAGACAAAGTTATGCCAGCACATTAATTAAGTTATTCATTTACTGAAAATTTGTACCATTATAAAACTGCGTAACTGCGACAGCTAATAGCACAGCACAAGCTCCTGAACTCCTAAATCACTTTTGAGTAGACAGAATTAACTGAACCTTTATTCCCCTAAAGATATGCGATGTGATAATTACATCACAGCTTTTTTACTGCATAATTAAATTGCATATTATTATACATAAATTGAGATGTAATTATTCAGTTACTAATGATCATAACATTGAAAATGGTGAACTGAAATTGTGTAAGGTAATTGTAAAACACTGAGCTTTCTAAGACTGAGCTCTACATGTTTAAACAGGATCAACTAAGGAAAGAAGCTGAAAAACCCTTTGTTAGGTGGCATCATATGCAAAGTCAAGTTTCAACTCCAGACACTCCGGCTGAACGTTAATTAAGTATTGACACTCAGACTCCTGCCACACAACATGCCTTCTTATAAGACATTGTACTATTTCCACTTCCACATTCTAATTCTCTGTGCTTCTTGGCAGTCACGCATGGCAATAAAGCTCCTATTAGCCTCCACGAGAGCCTTTTCATTTTATTCTCTAATCACAGGCAAAGTGCTCAGGAGGAGAAAGGAAACCAAGGAATCCAGCCCCTGATGTTTCTTCGCATTGAAACAAGGTTCACTGAGAATAAAGCGGCAGAGGCAAGTCATTAAGTCTTGGTGTTTGGTTCATTTGGATACTCAGACACTTCTCCAACGTCCTTTAAAAGTGGCTCAATTAAAACTCTAATAATAAAGTGATGATTGTGAAAGCCAGTTAAAAAAGACATTTAAAGGAATTGCCAACAGATTCTCTTCTAACTGATTTAGTGAAAACGAACATCACCATACATTGAATATCATTTTTAATTTGCCACAAAATGGCAAATAATTTCAAATTATTTATATTTAACTTACATTAAAAGACAAAAGGAATAGGAATCTAACCAAATAAAACATGAGCACATTCAAAGGCAACAAGTAAATTCCAAGTAAGAATTTTATTATAGACATTGCTGTCTCCTTATTACAAATGTAACAAAAGGTTACAAAATTTGCAAACAAGTAACAAGTAAACTTTGCAGCCATTCCACAAAGAACAAATGACTGAGACTATGTGATAAGATGGTTTGGTGCACTGAGCTCTTTTACACTTCCAAATATATTGAAATAAATACTAATGCATCAGTAAACAATAATGCAAACATTTGTACAATTTTACTGGAGGGCATAGCAGCATGCCTAACTGGTGAGATTATATTATATTATATAATACTTAAGCTATTTCCTGTCTCTCAGTGCCTGGCTTGTTAGCAAGGTCTGAAGCCAGCCACAGCGCAAGAATCAATATTGTGCATGTCACAAGTCATAAATACTGGCAAAGATCAGTACAAATGGTTGTTCAGCTGCCTGAAGTGTTTACATCAATATAATGAGTGTAGAGGCAGTCCCAGCCAACTTCTATACTTTCGCCTGTATTTGTGTGTGGACTGCTAATTCATCCGTTTTGGTGGCAGAAAAGTAAACCTATGTAAAATAGTTCTAAATAACAGACCAGCTTGAGTATGTATGTTAGCCATTTGTGGACCATTTTAAATGGAGACAAGAGTAAAAGAACAATTATTATGGTCACTTTTGTGTTTCTCACCATGGTAGCTTAGAACAAAGAAGCCACTGCCACTGAAGTCACTGTGGAACTTGATGAGAATCTGGTTGGACGTACTGTACACTGACTCCAGGGCTGTGTTTCCACTGAACTGGCCAATCTGTGGTGAACTTTGGTCTGGCCCATCCCTGTCAATCATAAATCACCGAAAATAATTTATTAGTTACTGACTGACAGATTAATAACCAGCTCGGCTGTATACCTAAGCGTAGCTTTTGGGCTCTTAACACACACACACACACACACACACACACGTTTCTTACGTTTACTTAGACAGTACTTTTACAATATGATATGTATATCTAGTTAACCTCAAACTTTCAAAGTTTTAAACTTTTTAACTTTCAAAGAATCAAATAATAATACTATTTCAGACAGGTGATCTCAACAAAGTAATTGTGATAATGATTTTTTACAAAAGCAGTATGCACAAAAGTCTGAGTTTTTGAGGAGAAAAGGTTGGAAGATAATGTATAGTCTGTCAACAAATGCATAAACATTATTGAAATGTAATGTTAAAGCAATGAAAACCAAAGAAATAATGGAAGGCATACATTTTATCTAAAGTGTATTATATCATTAAACGATTCAAGGAATCTGGAGGAAGGGCAAGGGTACAAGCTTAAACTGAAAACCTGAGCTCTCTAATCCCTCAGAAAGCACTGCATCATGAACCATCATTTATCAGTAGCTAATATAACCACATGGACAAGGGATTAATTTTTCAAGGGATAACATTTGATAAGCACTACAATAAAGCGAGTTACATTCACAAATGTCACTTATGTTAACCATGTCCAAAAGTGGAGTTGACTATTTTCGGTTCTGAGGCATCTGGGATGGTCTTTCACACACTGGAAATATGTATAGTGATTGGTTCAAATCAGTGTCACGCAGCGCTAAACCTTTCTCTTCAGGTCATGTTTAGAATAATGTGGTCTCAGAATTGGAATGTCATGGTTAGTGTTTTTTACTTAATGGACTGCTTTCCCATATGACTTCTGTACACTCATGTAAATGATTAATTAAATTTAACATGAACATAACATTGTTAAAAGAATGGATGTTTTACTATTCCCGCATCCTAGTGTAAGCAACAAAAATTATTTTGTTCCACCAGGTAAAACTAAATAGAAGAAGTAAGCAACAGAAAGATGTGGTCAAGATTGAATAGTTTGACTGTTCCGTGTTATAATTAAGCAAGCCGTGTCTTTGTTTATTTGGGTTCTTACTAAGTATATTACATACTAAACTCACCACCTTTCCATCTCAAACAACTACTGCCATGCGTGCGAATATAGCTTTTCTAGCTTTTTTCTAGTATTTAGTTTAGTTCATAAAGCTCCATGCATATGCTGATTTTTATTTTAAAAAATTTAAGTAAATTGAATTTAAGTTTTATAGCATATACTGTTCACAAGTAGTTTAATAAAAACAAAGATACATTTAATAGGCTTTTCCTCTTGAAGACATAGCCTGTGCTTGGTTTTGTATATTCATGAATGTGCATGAAATGCTGTTTGATCATGTAAAGATTCTGAAAATGTAAACAATTTGAGCTGTTATCAGCTCTATTACTCAAGCAAGGTAATACCCCTCAGATTTCTTGCCTCTTTTTTTTAAGAAAGCAGAAACTTACTGACAGAAAACAGTTGTTTAAACACATACTCCATATGGTCTGGACTGGTGATGTTCCTTTATCTACAATGCCGTTAACACTTGAAATGGTCAGACGTTTAAGCATGTTAAGGATCCAAACGATGGAGCTGTATTTGAGTCAGTGTGAGAAAATTGTCCCTGATCGATCTAAACAGACACTCAAATAAGTACACACTAATATAATCCTGCATGGTATAAAGGAAATAAAACTACACTGTGCACTCTAACTGCAATGTATATGCATTATTTAAAAGGTGGCTGGAGGAGTGTGTGCAGACACCATTAATAAATAAAAGGTCCCTCCGGAATTTCGTTTAAAAATGACCCTGAATACAATAGTGTAGAATGGGCATTAATTATTGGAAGCGATGCTGGGTTTCTTTCATTGAAAGCATTATTGCACATCTCATTAAAACTGAATGTTAAATGCTGTAAGGGCCATTACTCAAAAAGAACAGCTTTTTAAAACTACAGGAATGATTAGATGAATCGGAGAAAAGCACAGTGTCAGCCAGACACTTGTTACACACGTTTTACCTTTGCCACAGACCTATGCATCATTTCCTACAATTAACCATCACAATAATCATGCTCTGCATGATGAGCTGGAAACCACATTCCAATTTTTTCCCTTTAAACTCTACCGCTTGGTTGACATCAGCACTTCTCCTTTAGAAAAAAATATACTGTACATGTACATGTATGTAAGGGCCTGCATAGCTGATGCAACAAACCAACTGAACTTTGTCACCACAGTTAATACATGCTATTAAAACAGAAGTAGACTTAATTGGATAAGCTTTTCTTCCTAAAGGACAAGAGTGAGAAAATATTCACAGGAGAAGCAAATTCAACTGAGATAGGAAATGAAAAGGTATTTAATTTGTTTAATTACATAAGTGAGGAAGGAAGTATAAATGAAGGTTCATGATAGAATTTTAATTATTGGTTTAAAGCTTTATGCTGCAGGCAGAACACATCAAAACTAACACTGACATATATTAAAAACCTGGGTCACTAATATTAGTTGTGAAGCTCTAAAAAATCATCAATCAACATCACTTATCACATGTATACCCTGCAATACTGTAGCATATGTATATTTTATTCATGTTTGTATGGAGATATGACTACCATATGACATATTGGTAGTGTAACAGTTCAAGAAAAAAACATTACAATAAATAATCTGTTTATCATATGTATCTAATCATCTATTGGCAATCTTTATTGTACTAAATTATATCCATGATAATGCATGATACAAGCATTCCACCACATATGTTGTTTTTACATATGTTGTTTTCAGCCTACTGACAAATATATTTTATGAATCTCGGTGCCTTGAGCAATGAGAGGACTACTATAGCAGTACATTGCACTGCCACAGGGTACGATCTCTGATGGCTAAATGGACAGGTGGAAATTCACATAATGGCATGGTCTCAGACATAAGTCTTCATAATGGCGCCATCTAAAAATATGAATGAGCAAGTTTTACAACAATGCATTTAGCAGACTTTGCAGCTTACATAACAAGCAAGACAAATTGTTTCATTTACACAGCTGGTAAAAGTAACTGCCTTTTTTGTATTCATTTTTCAACAGTGTTACAACATAAACACTGATGATTTGCTGAGAATTTAGCTCTTAATAGTGTTTAGCTATAAATCAGTGTTTGGTATAGTTTTTGACTTTGCGGTAAAGTTGTTATTATGATAAGGACAGTTTCTTTTTTCTAATGCTCACAAGTACTGTGCACACAATGACCATATATAATACACTGCAAAGACTGGACAGAAATATTTCAACTTGGATTTGTTACATAATAATCACCACTGGTTTGTAGACAAGCATGTTACATGTTCTTTGCAGACAGTATTTTTATTTTAGGCTTGTCATTTTCTAGCCTCAATGTTGGTTAATTCCTCCAACAATGTAATCAATTCTCTCTGCAAGGAAGTCATATTTCACTCTTGTGTTGTTAGGTAATAGCTCTGCAACTGTTCTAGTGATATCACATGCTGAATAATGTTCAGTGATGACATAGTAAGTATAGTATAACTAATTATGCAATGCCAATGAACTCTCACCATACAGTGATGTAGTCATAGATGGGCTCAGTGCTAAGGACAGTGAAGTTGATGTAGATGCCATTGCCAGGGGGAACTCTCACACTCCAGACACAGTCCTGAAAGTTGGGGTACTCAGCTGGGTGGCCAGGAGAAAAAATGGTACCGTTCATGGAGGTAATGTTCCCTCCACACAGAGCTGAAAGAGACCAAGAAAAAAACTTTAACATTTATACTGCAATGGGGGCATTAACAAATGCAATATCACTAGGGTAGTAAAATGAATCTAAACTTTAAGCATATCTATTACATTTGCCTGATGAACAGTGGAAAGCAGCACATCAGTTTTAGAAAATGATGAGCTGCACACACAAAACTGAACTTTTTTTGTTTAAACATCTTTTGTAAGAGATCTGTGTTTAAAAAGAATGCTCACCTTCACAACGTGGCACAGGGTAATTCCAGTTACGACTAATGCCATGAAGACATGTGAGGGAGGTCTCTCCGATGAGTGAATAGCCCGGTTGACACTCAAATGAAATGGTCATGCCAACACTAAAGTCACTGCCAATCACAATGCCGTTTTTGAAAGGTCGTGGGTCAGGACAACTCTGCAGCTGGTAGGCTGGACATCAAAACATTGCAACCAGAGGAATAAACAAACATGTAAGTAAAAAAATACTTAAAATATGTTTAGTGTTGTTTTTCCTTTGTAAATTCATAGACAATTACTTTCCACTAGCATAGTGCTTCCTAAACAATTTGTATTTTCGAATATTGTTGAGCGTCCCCACTCCAACACACACAAACTCATCTTTTGCTTCCATACATTTACATTTACAGTACTTAGCAGACGCCCTTATCCAGAGCGACTTACAAAAGTGCTTTAAGACATCAGTAACATAATTCATTCTTAATAATAAGGAATCTAAACAAGAATACACTTCCGAAACTGTAAAGGTTGTGTTTTTTTAAGAGAAAGAAAGACAAGGGTGGGGAGTTTAGTTGAAGTAAGTGCGGAATAAATGAGTAACATTGAGGGAAAGTTCATTCCACCACTTCCATACTCTACTGACATTTATTTTAAACACTTTCAAACACAATTTTCTCATTGAACAAAACAAAACTAAAGTTACAAATAACCTGTCATTGGAATTATTACAAGTTACATATATTATGTATCTTAATTGTTTACTGTCCATCTAGCAGTGCCCAAACACGCCTTCTTCGTTTGCTATGCTGCACCTCCGGAGCAATATATCACCCACAGTTTGGGAAACACTACACTAGCTAATAACCTTCTTTGCTGCATGATTTCTGCTATGGCAAGGTCAAACCTGTGTTTTCTACAAGACACCTAAAACCAGCCACTATCTCTTTCAAACTACTAAACACACTTTGGAGCATGATGTCAATGTAAACAGATGCTCAACAAGAGCTTACAGAGCAAGTGTGCAAAACTTGGGCCACTAGGGATGCACCTACTTACAGCACTAAGGAGAAACTGCATTTTCATTATTATAAAGTGCAAATATACACTGGATACTGAGGATTTTAAATGGGACACATTATGTAAAACATGTACATACATTCGGGTATCTTGAATGCCTACCAACCGACAAATTATGAAATTAAGCCCAGAGGTTTTCCATTGTATGATTGCACATGATGTGTGTATTATCATTGATTAGATTACTGACAAAATCTGATTTTCTGCAGCTATTGTATTATTAAGTCCATGTAAATGCACTCACTATTTTGAGGGATGATATTGGTCTCCATCACCGCTGTTATGAGTAATTCTACGCACCAGAGCTTAAAAACTTCCTTCTGTGTGCCATTATTTTCACCTAAGCAATGGATCTGCCATTATTATGTTGAGCTAAATGTTAAGCATGATAACAGATCTGGTGGTTGTACAGACAAGCACAAATTGTTATATCCACCCCCCAGACGTAGAGGAATTAACAACTCTGTCGATAAGTTTATTTTAGATCGCAATGTCCCTATACACTATAGTATACCTATACAATACTAATATTATTAATCTAATATTTTTTAATGAAATAACAACAAAAAAGCAATTAAAAAAAGTTTATGTTCCTATATTCCAAACGGCTTTGCAAAATTCACAAGCACAAAGACATTAAATTAAATGAAAATGTAAAGCAAGTAAGATAGGCCTTATTATGAGTCAATAATAATTATAAATACTATTATATATTTATTTGAATTACTATTAGGTAATATATTTAATATTGACAGTTGACAAGTTGTATTGACAGTTGTATTGACAATACATGACAGTTTTCTAATCATATTGACTGAAATGAATTAATTGGTTAGAGAATTCCACATGAATGAATTGCATGCTAAAGCCTGCTCTATTAGCAGAGCCTGTCTGTTAGGCTAAGCTGTTCGTGGACCCCTGGCACCTAGGCCGTCTTGGGGACCCTTTGCACCCATGCTGGATTTCTGGACTCTTGGCTTGTTAGCCCTCTCTGGACTTTTGGATGGGACCCTTTTCTATTTTAGTTATGCCTGACTTTTGTGTTAAATAAATGTTCCTTAGTTTCCCTCACTTGTGGTCTGTCTGTAGATCTTGCATTTGGGCTCCAGTTTAAACCCTGTGGGGATCCTGGGGATTTGGCAAGTGGTCTTGTAAGATCCCCAGGACACCCCCAAGTAACACTGTCTAGCTGTGATGAACATAATATACATAATTTACAGCCATGCTGCATTTCTTACTGAATTCCACTGTATTTACACCAATGGCCAGTAGCTTGCTTTTAAGAAATGAACTCACCCTGGTATGTGATATGGAACCCAGGTTTGTTCTGTGAGTAGTCACTATGAAAAAAGAAGCTTGTTTCATGCGTGGTGCTAAACAGAGGCTCTGGCACCTGTGGTCCACTAAACCTGTCTATCACAGCACTGGTCTCTGCTGGACCACTCCTTATCTCCAGATAGTCATGGATAGCTTCGGTGGAGAAGTTTAAAAATTGCAAGTGGATCCCTGAAAGAAAAGAAAATCCATTTTATTTTAATACTGCCTTTCGTGCATTATATATTATCTCTGTAAAATAAATGAATTTGAAATATAAATATAAAAACATTTTTTGTAAAACATTTCTATACTTGTATGCGTAATACTAAAAATGATAATGACAATCATTATAATAATCCAAAATATATGCATGTGTATAAAATAACATTGCTTTTCTTGTATAAATGTAATGCTACAAATGTCGAAAAACCAGCAAAGTTCTAACCAAAGCCGATCGGTAAGGTGACAGTCCAGGTGCAGTCCAAACCACTGGGGTAATTGCCAGGATATCCAGGGCTCAGAATCACACCACTCATTTCAATGATTGATCCTCCACATTGAGCTGTAAATGACACACACAGACTCAATTATGACTTACAGGTAATGAACATCATGCTGCATTATACGGAGTGTGGATAATTATTCTTTGTCTTAAATATTCATATTTCTGGTTAATGGCTTTGCCTTTGTCTCCACAGTCAGCCATAAAATAATATGATATATGAACTAATTCCAAAGATACAAAGGTTCTATTTCCATGCAGGGACCAATTATTTTAACCAATTATTTGGTTGGGCATAAGCCAATTTATTTCTCAGCTGAGATAATTTTATTGGAAGAAATGATCAAGTCTACACTGATATGAATGGTGTGTCTCAGCTGGGTGTGTCTCAGCACTACCAGTGCATGGGTGTTTGTAAGCAAATTTGGTTTTAAAACATACCCTAGATGGGACCCCATGAAAGAAAAAGCATAACTCTACAAAAACCAAACCACCCTGCTGCATGTTTGTAACCTGCACATGAGTGAACATGAGTGAAATAAAGGAATTTTGGCATATGGCGAAGTCAACAGTTGATTGTATTTAAGATCTGATACAAAAGCATAAGAGCAAAGATGACCAGATGATCTCCAGTTTGACAAAAAAAAATTTGAAAATTATATAAATGCTTTAAAACAATGTTTCCCAAATAAGCATTGGATAAGATTTATGTATTTTTCATACTCCCTTTACAGTGCATAATATTATTGAAAAAATCCAGGAGTTTGGAGGAATTTCAATGCATAAATAGCTTAAGCCTGATCTGCAATCCCTGGATCTTTGATTTCTCAGACGGCCCTGCATCAAGAACTGTCACTCATCAATAGCCGCTTTAACCACAGGGCAAGGGATTACTAGGATTTGAGAGTATCCACTTAAGAAGGTACAGTGACACTTCCTAACAAACTTTATATACTGGGATTTTATATAACATTTTAAAACAAGACAGGAAACAAAAAAATAAATTTTAAAGTATCTTTATTTTTACAAATGAAAGTTACACAGGCATGATTATGAAGCAATCATATAAATGTTTTCACCTAGTCTTACTTACTTACTAGTCTTAAAATTTATGTTGGAGGCAAATTGCATAGTGTAGAAAACTTCTTCAATGCTTCTTCAAAATTGTCCAAAATTTTATTTAAAAAATGTTTTTACTTCTTTGGAGAAAACCCCATTCAGAAATGTAATTTTAGATTTGCATTTGCAAATAAAATGTGTTTTATTTACAAATTTATTTGTGTTTTATTTAGTGATTGTAAAGGTTTGCTATTTTTTAAATTTTGGATGATGAAGTGGTCTATGCTAATGCACTGTAAAGTTCGTAAATTGAGTGATTGATTCACACCACACTACTGAATATAACAATAAGTCTATTGTCTAATTAATGACTATCCACAAAGTGTCTCCCACTCAGTGACAGCACTTCTAAATGACCTAACCAAACAGAGCACATCTCATCTATCTTACTGATTAATCAATTAACTATTGTTTTGACATCACAATAGGCCTACTTTCCTTCATATTTAGCATTTGTCATTAATATTAATCACAATGCAAAATAGGCAAGATCAGAATTATCTTTTGACAATACATGAACTGGAGGTAGAAACACTTTAAAACAAGTAATAAAAAAATGTGAGCGTTCTACCTCTACCTCCCCATTTTTGGTTACCTTTCTAAAATGTATGTCTCTCTTTGCATGGTCTTTTTATTACACAGGAAAGCCATGAAACTAACACTTAATGGGTTGAAAAGCACAATACAGCAATGAAATGTCATTGAAACAATAAATGGAGTTAAAAAATTGGGGGTATGGTGGAGGGGAGTCATATAGCATAGTGACAAAGGAGTAAAGAAACAAATACTTCAGCAAGAGAAAATCAAGATCAACAAAGGGCGTAGACTGGGTCCAGTGGTACAGTGTGAGCTAGGTTCCTGGACAGGCTATGTACTGTCCAGTTGCAAAGCTCCAGAAAAAGAGAAAAGACTCGAACAGAGAGAGTCTGAAAGTAAAGTAGTGAGATAAAAAAAATGAATTTTATTGATCTTCCTTCAATAAGTGTCACTGGAGGTTCATCTGATGCTTCTGGGTTAGGACTGTTATTGTACACTACCCGGCACCTTTTTACTTTATGGATGTTTGTATTTTTACATTGTTGCTCATAAAGTATGTAATTTACACTGTATAATTTATCTATCCCTTTTTCATAGCTCTATATTCTTCAGTGTTCTGTCACATAAACTTTTTTGCATTCACTGCATTCATGAAACACTCCTTAAAGTATTTTCCAGCACATACCAAAGACTTTCAATAAATGTTAAGGTCATGAGTGAAAATCTCATGTTGCCAGACCTGACCAACTGAAGCAACCCCAGATTAACAGCAATACCTCCATAAGCTTGCAGACTGGACATTATGCATGATGGGTGCATCAGTTCATGTGCTCATTTGATCACATGACCGCTTGTTAAATAGTCTAAACGTTATGCTCTCCAGCTTCTGTGACAAGCAGTGCAAACACATATAGTGAGACATGATGGGATGGTGGGAAATGTGAAAAAGGAACTACAGTTTCTCAGTAACAAACACAGACTGGGATCATTTATATTCCCCAAACTCAAATACCCATACTGCCTTTAGTTTGTGATTTAGATGTTGTTACTATTATCTGCAGTTAACAAGCAAAACATGAAATTTGACCACTATTTAGTAACTTGTCCAAATGTTACCACAAAATCTATAACTACAAGTAATAGAAACTAAGACAACCACACTATTTCCTTTAAGTAATTCTGTGTTATTATGTGTATGATCTATGTTTTGAGTTTCTACACCCAAATGGTACTGGGGGAACCTCCTGGGATCCTTATACTCCAAAATCTATGACATGAGCCAAATCTCATTATTACTGTTTCGCACTCCATATTGTTTTTAATGCATCAATCTATCAGACCTTGTCTGTGAGCAAAGCTGTCACAATTCAGGTGCAACTCCCCTGTACCTCTAAGCTGTTCCAGCTGTCACTATCATTTATTAATTGTTGGCTTTCCCTCCTTGATGTGTTGTTTGAAAACAGCCATAAACTACAAGCAGACTATACACAACCAGAGGGCATGATTTGCTAAATTCACTTTTATCTAAACAGTTTTATCTAAAGCCAGCTGTGCATCTGACTTATTTATGGCTCTTTAAGTATTAAAAGCAATTTCTTATAAAGGTCTGCCAATGCATCAAAGTACATGATGAGTATTTGCATGTAAGTTGTGTGTAATTATTATGTATTTTTAAGGCTATATGCCCTATGTTGGGATTCATCCTTACATTATAAAAAAATAATAACCTCTTACATGGAGCACCCTGTCAGTTTAATACACCCGAGTGTAATCATCGTGCATGTCAAAAAAACTAATTCTATATTGCCTAGCCATCAATTTAGCTAGATGTGCTGTTTTATTTATGTTATTACATTTATTAGTATTCCCAAGTACAGGCATGTGCTGCCCCTTATTGAGAATTAAAAGCACTCAGAAATGAGTGTTAAAAAAGTCATACAGTGGGTTTTAGAAGTGCTTTCATTAAATATATGAGTAAGCAGCTGGGTAGTTAATTATTCAACTCTTCATTTCATGAATTTTAGACTGGCTAGGGGTAAAATAGGAAACATGAAGCTTTTAGTAAGTGTCCTCTTAAATGGGTTAGGGAAATACACTGATCATCCAGTTCAGAACTATTCAGTGGCAACTTTCATGCTGAGACTAGTGGGATGCATAGTAAGCAAGGTAAGGGAAACAAAGAAACCTTTAGACGTAACCAGTTTAAGGATGTTCCAATATTTTGCCTGCCATCTAGGCTGTTCTAATCTAGCTGGAAGTGTTCTGTGAGGGCTCTATGAGGTCATGCTTATGTGGCAAACAGGATTTAGACTGCCCATACAAACCACCAGTATATAGGATTGTTTGATCCACTGACAGTCATGAACAGCTCCAACAAATTTGTTGTTCGTCTTCTAGATACAGGTCATACCGTCACTACTTTTTTGCCAATCAACCATTAATGGGAACAGCTGGGATATCCTCCTTGTGTATAGGATCTACAGAATAAGTTGCAACATCTGTGGGCAAATGTGCTGCAGGATAGCATATGGAAACTCTCCTAGCATGCAGTATCTCCTGTTCTATCCAGACAGTTCAACAAGGTGCTAAAAAATTGTACAATTTTTCCCAATAAACCTAATCACTTAAGTATAGGGTGAGTCCAAAGACTGTCAAACCCAATGTTGAGATTTCTCTGTCGGTAGTGGTCTTCAGACGACCACTATGTGACTTGTCGTCCACAGTCCTGGTTTCTGGGTCCTGGGTGACAGTTGTTGAAATATGTGGCTATGATACAGCAGCTTTGTTCATTGGACCCCAGAATAGTGAATTCCATCTACAGTTACCTGTGACGAATAAAAGTTCTGAACTTTGTGTTGATAACTTTTACACCACAAGAGATAATGCAAATCTGATTGCGGCAATCAACAATTGATTGCGATAATTTGGAGCTTCTGTCTTTCCAAAATGGTAGCCTAAAAGTTAGGACTCCTCACCCATTACTTGCTGAGGCATTCAGATATGTCGTTTTCACTTTTGTCCTGTGTCTTTTGACTCACCCAGTATATTTTCATTATGTTCATACATATGAAGTGTTATTCAATCCCAACAACTCCATCTTGCGTAATTTGTTTTTAGAATGAGTACATATGACTTAAAGCAAAGCTTTTTGAGTACAAGCACCATATGTAGCTTTCAATGATGATCATACCTAGGCAGAGTGGCACAGGGTAATTCCATCGTCTCACTGGTCCTGGCATACATGTGATGTGAGCATTGCCCTGGTCAAAGACAAAGCACACAGTACAATAATTTCAAATATGCAGCACTGTGCAACATTCATATACCACCATTAGATTAGATATAGCTTGTTTTAGCAATGCTATAATGACCAGACATAATTGCTTCTCAGCCTCATTGTTGGAATACAACCAGAAAATATAGAACATTTGTAAGCATTATAAAAAACTGAAAAAATAGCTTCTATACGCTACCGTGTCTTCTACGGCCTAAAGTATTTAGTGTTATTGGGGCGTACACAGTACTGCTGCCTGACCCTAGAGGGCAGCGATGGCATGCAAAACGTGCTGGGATTGGGATGGCTAGCCCTGGCATGTCTGCGCTAATTAAGATTGACGTTAATTTTTGCTGATGAGATGCACCTGCTCGCTCAGCTATTTGAAGCCCTTTGTGAAGTAGTGTCTTTTGTTGCATCCTCACCTGACATCGGTACTTTGTAGACACAGTAATTCGTAGCATGTTTGTGCGAGGTATTTAGGGATAGATGGTACTGCATTCCACCATATGGATAGTGTAGCGTAAGATTTAAATGTATGAGGTAAACTAACCATTGTTAGGGTCAGAGTTCTGTGTGACTGGCTCTCACAGAAATGTAAAACGCTTTTTATGTACTTTGAGCATATTCCGATTTAAAGAAGTCAACTCAATTTTGGAGTGCGGCGTAAATTTCTACTCCATTTTTTTGCCGCATTGTTACTTAATTTGTTTTTGAGAGTTGCTATTAGTGATGGGACATTCATTTTGTTGCCTGTCAGTCACTTGCAAAACATTGTTTATTTTTTATGTTTATTTATCATCATTCTTTTGATGATACCAGCCCGGTTTGCCACTATAATGCCAGCCATGAGCTCCAAACTCTCTATCGCTTTCAGAGCCAGTTCTGGTTCATGACTCAGCTGTTCTGAACCAGAATTTATGTTTCTACTTCTCTCGCTCGCCACATTGCTTGTGTCAGTATGTTATATATGGTCATTATAACATTGCTGGGGCAGCACTGTGGCTCAGTGGGTAGCACTGCTGCCTCACAACAAGAAGGTCCTTGGTTCAATCCCAGGGTGGAGCGGCTTGGGTCTACATGTCCTCCCCGTGTCTGCGTGGGTTTACTCCGGTTACTCCAGTTTCCTCCCACAGTTTAAAGACATGAATGTTAGGTTAATCTAAATTGTCATTGACTCGTGTATGCATGTAACTGGAATCAGCTTCACGCTGGTCCCAAGCCCGGATGAATGGGGAGGGGTGGAGAAAGTAATGAAAACTATACAGTACTACAACAGAACTATACTGCCAAAATACTTCATGGATCACATTGATAAAAGACAGAAATGTGTGGAAATCGATGATCCATCAAGTGACCGAGAGTCAGCTGCGACTATACGGTTAATCCATCCATAACATTGCAATACGCCGCTCTGTATCTAAGCTCTAATACGCCACTCCGTTTTGTTTTTTTTTCTTTTGCCTTTTTATAATTTTCTTTGGTTCAGGCTACTTTAGTTCTTTCTCTCTCGGCTTCCATGCCGCCTCTGGACTCTCGGCTCCCAAGCCGTTTATGGACTCTTGGTTCCCAAGCCATTTTGTCTCTTCTTTCCTTTTTGTATTTTAGGACTCCTTCGTCCCGGCACCTCCTGCTCATCCCGAGAGGAGCGGGGACTCCTATGGGCGGACTCCCAGGACCGACCCCACTCCTGTGCCTTATCGGTGGCTCGGCGTTGCCGAGGCCAGGTTGGTGTCCCCCACGGCCACGAGGCCCATTCTCTGAGCGTCGGATTCACCAGGATCTGCTCCTACTTGCACTCCTGGTACCATGCATGGTGGCTCGCCGTTCCCGATAAGCCTGGTTGGCTTTCCCCGGCTGCGAGATCTTCCACCAGGTGCCAGTCCCAGTAACCAGGATGGGCACTGGACATTTTCATCTCGGTTGCCGGACTGGGGTTCCTGTTTTCTCGTTTTCGTCCTTTTGTTCATGGCTGACCCGCCTTTGTTTTCATTGAAATAAATTTCCCTTTGTTTTCTAGTTTGTAGTCTGTTTATGGATCACTGCATTTTGGACTCCGGTTAAAATCTTGTGGGGTTCCTGGGGATTTGGCGAGTCTGGGGATTGTATCGCCGGGTCTCCAGGTCGCCCCACCATAACAGGAACAGCCCAGTCAGATTAAAGAACAGAACATATAAATGGATTATAAAGCAAAATGAGATAATAGATGAAAAAAATAACTACAGTAACTCTCGAGAAGGGTTCATAGCAATGATTAACCCACTGAATTTTCGATATGTCTTGCTAGAGCAAAAATACTTCAGCCAAAAAAGGCACTTCTCTTTTTTTAAGCTCCATTTTTAATATATTGCACATTGCACAATAAAAACACTATTTACGTTTTGCAACCCTTTCATGCATTCTGATTTGTGTAATCTTGGGAGATTAAGTAAACCCTGTATTAATCAAAGCCTTCATTATATACATACATAACACATTCAGCTGTTTTTTAGTGTACTCAGCTTCCACCAGAGACTGAGCGTTCAAGTTTCATGTAACCTCTTGTGTGCCAGTAAACAACGACTTTCCTGGTTGTTTAGGAAACGTTTAAGGGTTTGTTTGCTGATGAAAATGGAAGTGTGTAATAGAATGTAAAAGTGTTATTATGCTTAGGCTGTGTTTTTTAGTTTGTGTCCTTCAGGCAGTCTCCCTAAATCGGGCACTACTGATGAGCACTAATTAAGAGTTGAGCACTAACTTACTAGTTGGTGATCTATTTTGAACACAGCTATGTTGTCTGCAGCATGCTGTTTGGATTATGTAAATGGCAAAAATAATATTGCAGTTCCTCAGCTGTCAGCCAGATTAATTTTTCTCCACCTTTCATTTTAGGTACCGGCAGACAGAAGTCGCAGACAGTATCCTCTTTCTGGCATGTCCAGTGAGTGTACTCTGTGTCTGTAGCTTCAAACTTGCTAATTATGTTTCTAATTGTGTCTCTTGTTTAATGTTTTTGCTATATTTTTAAATTCTTATCCTTGATTATCAAGAGAAATGACCTCCTTTCTCGACTTCTTTTAGCATTTCCTGGACTTCACCATGTTGCAAAGACATTATTGACTGTCTAGATTGAGCTGAGTATTACAGTTCTTTTAAATCTGCTTTATTGCTGCTCGTTATGGTTCTGTTCACATCAACAGGTGTATATATATA
>JAUZST010007965.1:0-13848 GCA_034779995.1 Parotocinclus haroldoi | reverse complement strand
GCTAGCAATCACTTCGTAAATTACTAATAATTACTAATAAAAAAATCAAACTTGTTTTTATTGAAATGTATGCTATATGTCTGTATTGTCACGTAAGTGCACAGTCGTCCTCCCTTACACATACAGTACTAATTCTGTCTGAACCATCTATCACGTTTATTTTGCGGTTACCTGTATAGCGGCCTGTTTGATTAGGGCTGCGTCTTCAACAGCTTCCTGATAGCCATATAGGGGACTTGCGTGAAGTCTAAGATTACTTTACTTAGTACTCTCCATAGTGCACATGTATGATGTGGGAAGGTATACATAGGATAAGAGTACCGGTTAAACACGCCTATACGATACTGCAGGCTTGTAGTTTAGATGTAAATAATGCTTATTGGTTGTATTTTTCATTAATAAATAATTTTAGTTTGACAGCACTTTAGTTGTGACTGTGGAATAACATTTTAATGATCGGTGAAGTCTAACATTGTTTTATATTTCTGTAGGCTCAGATCAATGACCTCATGGATCAACCTGGAGGCTTTGAATTGTGAGTCATTTAATGTTAATTGTTTCGGGTTGCTTGATTTTGACTAAGTATGTTTTAACATTTTAAGTAACAGATATACGTTGTTTAAATAATAGATGTTACATGGCCAAAAGTTTGTGAATCATTCAACGTGACGTGCAGTGATATTGTGTTAGTACAGCTCTAATCATAACTGCTGTGTTTCTGTTTGGACGCAAAAGCATTTATACTAGGAAGTTGATACTGGGCAAGAACTTAGACATAACATTATTATAGTGCACCTAAAAATATTTGGAATTTTCTCCTTTATGTAAATGTGTGCTGTATTAAGTTCACTGGAACAAGTGTCTAGTACCAACAGTTTTAAGTAGAACAGAATCGTTTAATCTTCCCCAATAAACTTTAGTTATTACTATTCAATACAACAAATGACTTACTCAAATCATCCACTAAATCCTGATTTGTGATTTCTGAAACAATGGTTCCTACAGTATCCCAGAAAGTCCCAAAGAAAGATGTCAGGATGCCTGTCCAAGATAGACACCAGCTCTCCCACCACCCTGTCTAGGATCAAGCAGATAATAAAGTTAATTAATTAATTAATCCTGATATTAGTCCTGTAAAAATCCTGATATGAATCCAGTGGAATGATCTGAATTCATGACATTCTAGGGCTGAAATTTCACCAAGCTGATGTGCAGGGATGAAACTTCTAGTTATGGTTATTGCTGCAGAAAAGGGCCACGTCACATCAGAACCACTTACAGATATGTAAAAGTGCTTCTTTGTCTCATTTGGGTAATTGAGTTTTTGTTATTTCCTGATTTGTATGAAGATATGTTGATGGTTTTGGTCATGCAGAAATATTAAGAAATGTAAGGGATTCACAAATATTCAAGCAGCACAGTTTGTTTTTATTACTCACTGTAAAGGGTGTACTGGGAACCTTTTTAATGTTTTTCATTATAAGGAAACACCTTTTTTCTGCAAAACCCCAGTAATATATAGTACTGCATATTGTTTATCATGAAAATGTAAATAGCATAATATATTTTTGTTGTATATTCCTTACACAGAGAAAACTGATTACATGTGTAACTTGATCATACTGATGGCGTCACATCACTGATAAAAGACCGTACAGATCTAAAATTGTACTTGTGCCTTCTGTGCAGTAATATGGATGACTGTGAGAAGATTGAGATATCTGAGGACAATGTAAACCAAGGCACAGAGAACATACGTCCTGAATGCTTTGAGCTTCTACGCGTTTTGGGTAAAGGTGGTTATGGAAAGGTACACGTCAGAGGTTTTGTAAAGATGTTTGATAATATAAATGTATTTACTGTTTAATTTTCTAGTTTGTTGTTCAGGTTAGCATTTACATGTAATTTATTTGTACTTTTTTTATTTTTATTTATTTATTATTATTTTTTATTAATCATAGGTATTCCAAGTTCGTAAGGTGTCCGGTGCTGGGTCAGGAAAAATCTTTGCTATGAAAGTTTTGAAAAAGGTTTGTTGTTTAAGATAACCATAAGATCATTATAAAACTGAGGAATTAATTTATCCTGATTTCATATTTTAAAGTAGAGTTTATGTGGCCTTTTCATTTCTAGGCTATGATTGTCCGCAATGCCAAGGACACGGCTCACACCAAGGCTGAACGCAACATCTTGGAGGAAGTGAAGCATCCCTTTATTGTGGATCTCATCTATGCCTTTCAAACGGGTGGCAAGCTTTATCTTATCCTCGAGTACTTAAGTGGTCAGTAAATCAAAATCTCACCCTGTTCTATAACTGTATAGTTTTTTCATCAATACATACAAACAGAATGATATAACAAAACCTGAGTAGGAACATAACAGATAACAGTATGTATGACAAAGTGCAACAAATTTGTCAAAAATGAGCATGGCAACATCTGGAATAATCTGGAAAGCAGTATACATCAGGTATCCTTAAATTAGTGAATTTTATATGGCTTTTACTTATTAACGTAATAAACAAATATTGCTTATTTATTTATTGCTAACTAAATGTAAAACGCATTTCGACCATTTGGCCTACGTTAAATAACAGAAATAAATAATAAACAGTACTTATTGTGTTTCATATCAAAATCTAAACAGAACGTATCCCCATTACAACAGAAATGATAAATAAGTAATCTTTTGTCTATTGTCTGAATATGAAAACATTCTGTAGTGCTATCAAATAAAAGCTATACTATAAAATGCCATTATGTTAGCTTTGGTTTCGGAGTAAAGAGCATGTATTACCTTGTGTGTAAAGTGGCTCCAGTATCCTTAAACGTTCCTACGGTGTTGGTTATTTTCTTCCCTTTATCCGAGTCGTTCGGTATTGTTGACAGGGTCATATCAGTTTTTGGGTGCGCTGAGTCGGACATTTCCCGGGTTGCAGTTCTTAATAACGGCTAAGGTGATTTCGTAAATTGATGGTGTTCCCGACTTATTTAATGTTTCTGTGACAGGCTTTGTCCAATTTGGGATTTGTCTAATTCACGCTTCCCAGTCAGCTCGTAGAATGCTAACTGTTTCCATATTTCGCCTTTTAAAATATTTGGCACGTTTTTAATCTTAACCTCGTGACCTATCTCCGCCATTTTTGCTAACACCTACGTGACAAATGAAGTCATGTTATAATCGATTATGGTCTCCAGTTGCATCGATGTTGAATTTTCCACATCCGCATCTCAATGCATCGATTGTGTGATTAATGTCAATACCCATAATAGGCTCCACATTTGTATATGGCCGTGTCCTTTCGAAATAGCTGCCAGTTAATTCATGAGTAAAGGAATCTTCTTATTCAGTTCTTGATGAGTAATGCAGTGTTTATTGTTTTAGATTACTAGACATCAGCTTGATTTATCGGGAGCTCAAGAAGGATGACAATGATGTGCTTGAGGCTTTTAAGCTTTATTTAACAGGTTACTGGCCCTAGCCTGTATTGGTTTTCCTCTAGTTGAGCCATACATGGAATAGATTTTTGACGACAAGCTTTTTTTTAACATGACCTCAGTTTACAGAATGAACTGTAAATATAATATAAAATTACATCAAAATTACAATAAAATGATCAAGTTTTACATAACTAGCTAACAAATTTATCACTAACAGGACATGCTATGTTCATTAGCTTTTAAAGCCTGCTATTTACTTAGAAATACAACCCAAAATCAGACAAAGTAGTCACAGTATGGACAATTTAAAAACAATTTCACTTTGATTTAATCAGATATTTAGTGTTTGTCTGGCTAACTTAATTTCATTTTTTTACTAAACATGCATTCAAAACCTATTCTAAAATATGTTTGAACTGTAAAGCATTTACCACTTTTCAATATTGCCATTCCTTCTTCAACACTTAAAATATATTTTGACACAGATGATACCAAGTGATTTATTGTTTCAGGTGTAATTTTGTTCCAGTCTTCCTGCAAACACGTCTTAATCTGTGAAACAATACGGGGGCCATGGTTATTACAAAATTCTCAACACATTCTCTATTGGGGACAGGTCAGGACCCATACGCTTTTTCTGCAGCCCTGCCTTGTGTAATGAATGTGTGCAGCAAGTGGTTTTGCATTGTCATGTTGAAAACCTCCTGGATGTCCCTGGTAAGGATGAAGTGTACACGTCTGCATCAATGCTGCCATTACAGCAGTGAGAATGAGCTTTGGCAAGGGCACTGACACAGCCCCATACCAGGACAAACCCTGGCTTTTGGAAGTGTTGCTGACAACACTCTGGATGGTCGTTTTTGTCTTTGGTCCGGTGCGCGTGGCATCCATTTTTTTTTCTCCATAAAAGACTTTGATTACTGATTAATCTGACCAATGGTCTGATATGTTTCCATTGTGTGCTGCACCATCCTAGATGCCTTTGGGCCCAGAGAAGAAGACACATTATCTTCTCTTTAATCCACTCTGGGTCATGGGCCAGTTGGTGCTCTGTGCGCAAGGGCAGGAACAACTCTAAACAGGATGCCAATCCATCATAGGACCCAGGCCTCTCCACCCTGGGATTGAACCTGTGACCTTCATGCTGTGAGGCAGTGGTGCTACCCATCGAGCCACTGTTTTGCTTTTGTACCAAATCATGCTTATAATTAAGTGTTGACATCACCTGTTTTTGTTGAATTCATTAATATCCTTAAATTGCCCTTGTCCCAACTTGTCTTGGAATGTGTTGCATGAATGAGTAAAAAAATTTAAATGGACTAAATATTCAGAGAACGTATACTAGGTGCTAATTTAAAACAGTGGTTTTAATTTGTATATGAACAATGCCTACTGAAACTTAGTAGTTTTGTAAAAACTAAATCAGTTGCATCAGTCAGTCAATACTATCCACTAGAAGTTCACTTTTCCTGTGTGAATTACTGTCTAGATCAAGAGATTCATGAATGAGGAGACGTGTAAATATTCAGTCACATGCATCCCCTGGTAAACTAATATGGCAGGTGTGTAATTATTTTGAGTATTTATACAGCCTCTTTTGAATATCGGTTATGTATATCCAAATTAATTTATTTCCTCTATGCCTTCTTCAACTTTCTGTAAAGAGCAAGTTAAGAAATCAGTTACGATCTTGGACTGAAAAGCCTTCCTTTATAGACAAGAAACAGTGGCAGCCTGCCACTCGACTTTTCCCGTCTGTTTCTGCATCTTCCAGTTGTTTATACCACACAATGGATTTCTTGACTACTGTATGGCATCCTGTCTATATAAAGCTAGATTTCTACATTTAATACACTGCAGTGCATTGCACTGGACCCATGGTAAAATGCAATAATGTCTTCTACTTTTTTTCATTTTGCTTTAAGAATGGTTTTTGTTTTTTAGAATTGTTTTTTTGATACTTTTTAAAAACGATCTGTTGTTCCAGGTGGGGAGCTTTTCATGCAGCTGGAAAGGGAGGGCATTTTTATGGAAGACACTGCCTGGTAAGGATACATGAGTCTTACATTGTTACCCTTGAAACACCGATTAGCCAAAATATTCAAAACCACCTGGTGCTAATGCAAAGGTTAGTGGCGCATAACAAATTAACGTCCACAGGATCTACGGCACTTGTAGGACAGTAACTTTTATCTAGTCTGACCAGATGGGATGGGAACCTCGAGTTCCTACTCCCTGTTGTTGGCTTATTATTTGTCCCTCATTTGATAACAGCCTTTGCTTCACAGGAAGTGTTTGCATCATAGTTGTGTCCAACTGTCCCTTTGTTGTGTGTTTGTATTGCAGGACCTGGGGATGGTTGTAGTTCTTAGAATGTTGTGTAGTGGGACTTTTTTAGCTCCTACTTCAAGGTACCTGGCATGACATAAGTATACAGTGGTTTGGTGCAGGTGTTTGAGTATACCTATTGGTTCAGATGCAGTATAGTGATTTGTCCAGACGCATATAAACTGTTAACAGAAATTTCATTTTGAAATATCTCCTAATTTTTGCCAACAGCATACGAACACCAGCAGCCTCATAACCAACAGATCTTTGTGCTCAAAATGAATCAAACCAGATGAATGAACCAACACTGTAGTTCAGGCTTTACTGAGCCTATATGAGACAGAGAAGTTCCAACACCATTTTGAGTTTTCAAATTCACACAGCTGGCATGACTTTAGCATCACACGACATTCACAATAGTAGTTCCTCAGATGTGAGTTGCTTTAATCTTAGCCACTCTAACAATAGGTTTGCCTAGGTACACACCACAACTGACTGGGGGCACCCTACAAGTCGCTTTGTCAGGCCGTAATGATTTGTCCCGTGTTGGGCTCAGGTCTTTTCTCCTGAACGTTTTTTTCCACATCCAACTTGTCAATTGGAAGTCTGTTCACATGCTCTTTACTTCATTAACTGCCTTTTTTTCTGAACATTTTTTACTTTATTTCTGTGTGTCCCTATCCCATCCCATCCCATCAGCAGGCAAATTAAAGCACCCGATTCCCAGATGGGGATCATGGTTTTTAATGGGTTAATATAGTACAGTGCTTTAAATGTGCCGTTTTAATGAGATAATGAACGCTCTTTGTAATTTAGTCTGTGTGTGATTTTGATGTTTTGGGTAATCGGTGTAGTTTTGAAACCTTTTTAATGATTGATGAACTAGTGTGTCAAATAAGAGCAGAAATCGCCAACGATTCTGCATTATCAAGGTCTTCACTTTCAGACATGCATAGAAAGATCAGATGAGCTCTTGACTGGCCAAAATGAAATAAGATCATCAGAATGATCCTGGAGGCTTTTTACTTGCAGCTTTTACTTGGCAGAAATTTCCATGGCTCTTGGCCACTTGCATCAGAAGGGTATCATCTACAGAGACCTTAAGCCTGAAAACATCATGCTTAATAGCCAAGGTAAGACTGATGTATCAAATTATTAAAATTCTGTTGCCATATTTTGTAAAATGTGCAATTCTGTATGGTCTTACTGCCGCTAGGCCTAAATAATCAAGTACTACTTCTGCTATTAACTTGATGTTACATATGGAATATAATTTGATTCACATTTCCAATATTTTACATGAAAAGGCCATGTGAAACTGACTGACTTTGGACTTTGTAAGGAATCAATTCATGATGGAACGGTCACACACACTTTCTGTGGCACTATTGAGTACATGTAAGTTTTCATTACCATATGTCTTTAGAGTTCTCCATGTTAATTAAAGTGTGTTTATTATTTGCAAGTTAAGGACACGTGTTTATCATGTTTTAGGGCACCTGAGATCCTAATGAGGAGTGGACACAATCGGGCTGTGGATTGGTGGAGTCTTGGAGCTTTGATGTATGACATGTTAACTGGGGCAGTGAGTGCAGATTCTTACTTTTTTTTTTGAGTAAATGGTGAATAATGGGGTAGAATACTTTCCCATTTAGTGTGCACAACTACAGTAAAGTACAAAAGTGAATTTGTGGCTTAAAAAGCTAACTTTAGTAATCTCAATTCAGTCCTAACTTAAACATTGTTTTTGGTAAGTAGTGGTACTGTTTTTCTTTTCCAGCCCCCTTTTACTGGGGAAAACCGGAAGAAAACTATTGACAAAATTCTTAAATGCAAACTGCATCTCCCACCCTACCTCACACAAGAAGCCAGGGACCTGCTTAAAAAGGTAGGTCAAGACCACTTGGCTCATTTGTTGATATAGTACGGAGTTATTTTAAGTCAGAGCTGTAAGATTTTTTACAAATCATAAACAAACATTGAATGTGTACAGCTGCTGAAAAGAAATGCCTCATCTCGACTTGGAGCTGGACCTGGGGATGCAGCGGAGGTGCAGGTCTGTACACTCTGTGATTATTTGTTTCATTCATGTCTAATGAGTAATTGTTCACTTGTCCAATCTCATTTTATTTACACACCTTGTTTTACAGAAAAAAAAACTGACATGGGCCAGTAACTCTGGCCAACAAAAAACACCTTTTTGGTCTCAAACTGAAATAGGTGGACCTAAGTACTTTTTAGGCTTAATCTGTTTAAAATACAAATGTATATATACATGGACTACATACACTTATCATAATCACTATTAGAAAGCCTGGTGATAATAGTGAAATGGAAAAGACAGGAAAAATATGTAATGAAGTACCAGTAAGGAAAATGGGAAGGAAAATATTAAATATAAAGTTTCTCAGAGGCCAACTAAAAATTCTCAGTTCCATTTTTGGTCCCGGTCCAACCATCGTCACAAAGCAGAGACCCCATGACAGATGATGAAAGGGGGAAAATACCTACTTGGATATCATGAGGGATCAGGCATTTTGTTTTGCTTACTTTCTCCCTTTTTTACTGCTCTTAGACTCACCTGTTTTTCCGGGCTATTAACTGGGAAGAACTCCTTGCTCGGAGAGTAGAACCACCATTCAAGCCTTTCCTGGTAAGTGTGTTGTTGTGCTTTCTTTACATTTTTTCAGTTACTGGCCTGAGGTACACAAGATATCTTGTTGGTCCCATAGCAATCAGCTGAGGATGTGAGCCAGTTTGATTCAAAGTTCACCAGCCAGACCCCTGTAGATAGTCCTGATGATTCCACACTGAGTGAAAGTGCAAACCAAGTCTTCCTGGTAAGTGTGTTTTTTGATATGCATGAATTGAAAGTGTTGCACACTTTTTTTTTCTAATGCTTTGGATGTGTTTCCATTTATACATTTCAGGGCTTTACATATGTAGCTCCATCCGTGTTGGAGAACGTTAAGGAGAAGTTCTCATTTGAGCCAAAAATTCGATCACCTCGTCGCTTTTTAGGGAGCCCAAGAACGCCTTTAAGGTAATCCTTTTAATGTGATCTCCTTCATTTACTGTATTGCTGTACAGGTAAACGCCGCTTAACCTCTGCATTAAGTTCTATTAAACAGGATGTTGCAGAAAATAGATATTGACGTCAATAATGGACGTCAAATGGTGCATACCCAGTGTGTCCCTATAAAATATAATTATATTCCCAGATTACAAACACCAAGGAAGCCTGATCAGTTAAAAAGTAGTAATAACTTACCTGGTTTAACAATCAACTCTATTAATAAGATTTATGAATGTAAATATGGTCCATTAGGTCTGCTTCCACTATCAAAGAATTTAAATCTCTTCTAAAAACTTTTCTGTTTGTGTCTGCTTGTCTTGAACTTTGTCTCTCTTATGTTCTGTAAATAGTGTATTTTTGTCCTTGGGTTTGAGAATTTGCTATGTAAATTAAACTTATTATTAATTATTATTAATCTCAGCAGATGGAAACATCTTTGTTCAGCTTTTCTTTTAATGGAAATGTCTCAGTTGCTAAAGAAAGGCAAAAGGGGGCTGATCTTTTCTGCAATTGGTTCCCCGTGGCTCATTTTAACTATGAATGCATTGCAAACGGCACAGTCTGAAGAGCATCTGAACTTAAGACATGGAAGTGTCTGAAATACATTCGTATCCCCACTCACCCCTGAATAATGCACTATGTGAAGAGAGACCATTTAGTTGACCAAGTAGCAGTCATAACACAGTTTAATACTTTCTCATCAGGAGCATGTGTGAGCAGCTGTCTCAAAGAAAACAGAGAATGAGTCGTATCAAACTTTATACACACACACTGAATTCTGAATTAAAGGAAGTAAAAGCACTGCTTTCATGTCTGGCTGCGTTTGTCACTGTTGCATGCTGCGCAAGTGTAAATGTGACCTGCAGAAAATTCGTTATATGACACAGATTTGAACACTGATAATGGCCAGTTAGTCCGGAGTCTTTAGTGGCACTTGGTAAGTAATAGTTTCCTCCTGTTTTTGTCTTTCAGTCCAGTGAAGTTCTCTGCAGACTCCTGGGCACGAGCTCCCACATTGCCTGGTGCTTCTTCTCTCCAGTCTCCTTCAGAGCAAGCTATGGAAGTGTCCACTGTGGATCAGATGGAGATTTCGGCCAGTACCGAAGTCACCGCTCCACTACCCATTAGGCAACCCGGCGGCTCAACCATGGGCGCATTTAAACAGCAGACATACCCAGTGCTAGCAAAGCGGCCAGAGCATCTACGCATGAACCTATGACCTGAACACTATGACCTAGAGATTTACATCAATTTGCGCTTTCTCGATTTCTTTTATATGAATCGTAGGGAGATGAGAATCCTCCACCATCACAGAGCCTAGGCTGCTGTTCACTGATCTGATGAGCATGTGTGCTTCACTGAGCTTGAGATGTTCCTTCAGTTCTTCACGTCCCCAAAACCACAGACCGAGTTGTTCTCACATGCTTTATCGTATCAGTTGGATTATAAGGATTGGGCCCTCTTTTTTTGGACACATTACATTTTTTTTACGTGCTCATACTATCAAAGGACTATGAAACACAAACACTAATCAAATATGACACTATTTGCTCAGTGTGCAGACTAGGCAACATTTTGCTCCTGCAGGATGAACAAGTACTGTTAACAGAATTGCTTCAGTGGGATGCTTTGTGTTTTGACACAAATTGCCCAAGTCGTCGGGATGGCTTTCCATCTCTGGATGAAATCATTGTTAATTCAAAGAAAAAGCAAATTTGTGGATGTTTGACCAGACGGAGGTTGTTTATCTAGCATTGTCCTATTCTCTCAAAATGGTGTGTACGTCCCAATGGGATGTTTCAATAATGGGTCGTTTACACAAGAGCCTCAATAAAAAACAAAGACATTTGACTTTTAAATCATTTCTGTTAGGTGAACAGGATGCATCTATAACCTGATAAATCCAACATTTTCATCCTGACGGTGATCCGGAGATACTGAAATACACTTGCCAGGATTTGCAAGAAATTGAGAATAATCTACAAAGAAGTTGTATTTGGTATATAAGAAGGCTTTGTATTCATTCGTTCTCATTACTAAACCTCTTGATAGTTGTGACTTGATACATCATTTTTGAAGCGTTAGTGCTTCTTTATGACAGCTAATTCTAAAGCTTCTCTTTCAAATGTGAACATTAAACAGATAGAACCAGCGTAGCTGTAAGCCTGTCCATATAGTCTTTGCTACTTTATGTAGCCTCAAATCAAACTTCCGTCAACAATATTGATCATTTAGCAGAATCATAATTAAAGCTATCTGTATTTTCTTAAAGGCAGTCATCTTACAAAAATGTTAATTTATCTTTTCTCTTCGGAGCAATGCAATTTTAATAATGTTATATGAACACGCACCACTCAAGTAATTGTAATGATTTTTTCTGATAGTGGTGTTATTGCGTGGCTTGTCTTAGTTTTTTTTTTGTTTTGTTTTTCTGCAAAATTGTATTCGCCTTGGATACAATCAAAATACAACATGAGATCAAGCAGTCATTAGTGAAACAGCCTACGATTAAAACCATGCTTTATTATTTATTTGTCAAGCTTTCATTATTTCCCACAAGCTACCAGCAACATCTGGTACGAGACGAGAGTGCTCTGGGATAATATACAATGTAAACAACAGCCACTGCTTCATACTCATGTTAATTTGACCATTCTGTATATTTCTGCCTTACCGGGAATTTTTATGATTATGCTAATATAATCAAGCCTGTTTTGATTTCAGTGACTAATCCGAACTAACCTTTTAAGCTCCTGATTTATGAGTGACCCTGTCATGATCTCTGTTTAATTCAAGTTTAAATGGTGATGAAAAATGTAACAAGTGTATAGATGCCATTAATTATGTTTACAGAGGAAAGGATGCTACGGTCATACAGGTTATTTTTGATGTATTTTCTTTATTCCTTGATTAAGTATTTCTACAAGTCAGTCATTACACAGCATTTACAACTAACAGACGTGTAATTTAAGTGTGCATATAGAAATGTAGCTATTCATACAGGTAAAAAATACTGCCACTTTGACATTAATTTCATGGCAATTAATGGCAATTAAAAAATATTATTTACATATATTTACACACTCACACATAAAAGTAAAGCACCCAGACATGTCAGTTTGCTTCAAAACTCAGCATGCAGTTACATCACAGGCAGAAATTTAAATGATTACAGGTGTGGGCTGATTGAACACTGCATCTTGCCATAAGAGGGTGTAAATACGTTTCCTCTGCTGCTCTATAAATAGGCCCTCAGAGGCTACTTTTGGATAGTGTACCTCTTGGTAAGAGACTGTTGACTGCTAGACCCAGTCACACATTTGCCCACAGCTGATCCTGTAGATTCTGCATGCTCATACTTTGCAGAAGCTGGTGTCCCAGCTGGTCTCATAAATGCTTAATTGGTGATACATTTGGTGACAATGCAGGCCAAGGAAGTGTTGCTGACTGGTAGTGACATTGTGCAGTATCTTTCTGAAAAATGCCAGTTGAAAGACCTTCCATGGAAAGCAACACGTAGTCGCAGTCTGTCCTACACATTTCTTTCATCTTTGTGTTCCTAACAGTGTATCACTATTAGGTGTGACCAACTGGCATATGCGATGGTCTAGCCTGGTGTGTAAATGTAACTTGTACCCGCAGTTAGGACAGCGTGTCACTCCACTACAAAGCCTTCATGCTCAAACTTGATCGTCGTCTGATCCCAACCAGAATCTGGATTTGTTGTTAAAGACAATACAGTCCCAGCCCATACCATACCAATCCAGGTTTGTTGTTCCAAGACACCACTGCTGGTTGGCTGTCTATTGCAGGACACCTAATAGGTGCCATGACAAAAGATTCTTCTGCAAAGCACCTCGATATGGTCTGAGTGTGTGTAGTGAAGGTGCCACCTCTGGATGGTGAACAGCGAAACTGGACGAAACGAGATCCAAACGCTCGCCCATGTGTGTATACCCTCATGGGACCAATGCTCCAAACACCTCCTACTAGCAAGTCAGATCAGCCTAGATGCTCCCGCTTTCAAAATCTGTCAGCTGGACGAAATGTCTTCAAGTACGTCGCTGTCTAGCAGTCAAATGTCTCTCACCAAGGTACACTAATTTCCTAATTTTGCTTGCCAAATGTGTTGGTGCCCTTACTGGTATAGGGGCATTATTGTGAGCATTGTTTGGCCCATATCATTAATCGTTAAAAAGGTGTAATTTATGCAACACCACTGTTTTTCATTTTTCTTTTTGTTTGTATTTTTCAAAATCACATATGCTGTACAGACATAACTTAGGGCTGCATTCCTGGAAGTACACACTTTGCAGCAGCCTTGGCAGTGGAGATGATAAATGATTGATGCAAATATTCTATTGTTAATGTAATGGCTGAAGTTTACCGAGCTGGAGATTTGCAGAAGATTGTACCAAGTCTATATTTAGATGTAACCATTTCTGCTATATATCTGTCGTTTTGCTTAAGAATGTCATGTTTTAGTGGGACATTAAGTAGAATTACTAGGAGATTTCCTGAAATTTACCATTTGATCTAAAGATGCAAAAATCCATCTGTACCAGAGTTTTGTATATGAACATTTCTATTCACAGACTTGAGAATCGATTCATATAAGACGAGTCGTTCATAAGAATGAATCGTTTGTTGGTACCGAACACAGAAGACGTCATTCATGTAGGATAATAAGGAAGGTATAAGGTGCCTTATTTTTGTTACACTTCTTAAACAATACATTTACACAGCAGTATTAATCTATACTTGCAATTTCTTGTTTTTGTGTTCAGTTTTATGCAAAGTTGTGTATTGGGTACGCTACATAGTATACGTCGGTTAGGTAATGCTCAAAATGGGCCAGTAATGGGCAGATGAGGAATTGCCAGTAGCATACGTTTTTTTAATTTTGTCTCCAGTAAGAGCAGATAGTCTTTATTACTCAGTCAGGAATCAAAGCTAACACGGGCGTTTCTATTGAAAATTATACTTACTAACTGTAATGAACAT